>JANBPU010000128.1:14665-45622 GCA_027575805.1 Mycoemilia scoparia | reverse complement strand
AAGATTCAAGTGCTTTTCAGAGTATCCAATTACCAGAGTAAAGGGCTTCGAGCTTGCCAGAGAACACCCCATATAATTTAATATCTGGCTTGTATTGATGGCACTACTATCAAATTCGACTGAATGCTATAATACATTAAAAAGAACAATAATGAAGAAAATATTAATTAATATCAACATGATTGTCTGTATCTCCGTAAAAACTATGTCTATATAGTATATATAGCTCTGAAAATTTATACACTTACAATGGAGCTTTCATCAATAACTTCAGAAATTCTTGTTTGAAGTTGTTTTCATCATCGATTTTTAGTCTGTCAATGTAATAAGATTCCAATCCCTCTCTGCGATATAGACCCAACATATGGGTAATAATTTTTGAAGGGTGAATGATTATAGGGGCAATCACAACCAAATGGATGTTCAGTTTTGCTAGTAAACTTTCACCCTTCAAAAATTATGATCCATATATTTAAAGTAATCAGTGTTTTTTAATTAAAAAATTGAATTAGAATTGATTCACTTCTGATGCCAATAGGTCTTTTCTTTTGATAAACGGGAATCCCTATTGATACTAGTCAATGAGTTGATTTCTGTAGAAATTTGGAATTTATGTTCTTATGTAGAACCAACTGGCCGTGCATTGTATGGGTTGGATTTGTTTGTACTGGGTGATGTCTTGATCTATGTCTAATCTCTCCCCAATCTTTTTATTACTTATATTTTATATATTGCTCATAAAAGCTAAATGGATCAAAGTTTTTGAAGGGTGAATATTTATAGGGACAATCACAGCCAAATAAGTGACTTTATAGCCCTTCAAAAATAACTACCCAAATCGCGGCCTATCATACTTTAGGTTGATGTGGGTCGAATTCTCTAGTGTATTTTCTGATGGGATCCATACAGGAGTCGCTGTGTTACTTGGCTCAACCAATCTCCTGATGGCAATATGTAAGACCCTCATCCACTTCTGCATTTTGTAGTCTACATTAAATCCAGCATATGGGAAGTAGTTAATTTTGAAGGGTTGGCTACACATTTGGCTGTGGTTGCGCCTATATAATCATTCACCCTTCAAAAATTATTACCCATATATCTGGAATTTTTCATTCGGGATAAAATATATGCCAATGCAATTAATATGAACATACATATGGTTTAATACAAATTAAACAAGCAAACAACAATAACAGCAAAACAAAAATATATACAAATGTTAATACAAAGAGTAGCCATTGAGACATATCAAGGACAAGTCTTCAGCAATTGCTGAAAGACATTGGAAACTTGACTCGAGGGACAAATTTTGGCGAATAGATTCTGCCAGTTCTCGAGATTTGAGCCACGTCTCATAGTTTAAGGCGTCCTCGTCCGGCCACTGGGTATAGGAAAATGCTTCGATCCGTCTGTAGTAACCAGGCGGCTTGGGGGTGAACTTTCCCTTAGCTGCCTGGTCGTTACGTCGTTTTATCGACTTGTTAAAACGCTTCTTTCCCTCATTTGAAAGAAGCTTCCTCGTGCTGTCTATAAGTTCTTGCAGATACTTTATCTCGAGCGAAAGGTTAAAGTTCCTGTCTATCAGATTCGCCATCCGCTTGCTATCAGCAAAGAGGTCGTAGTATACGTTGTTATCGTTGACCCTGTCATTTTGACCTTTGCGGCGGTTCTTTTTGGCGAGAGAGAAGGCAGGCGGAGGTCCACTTGGAAGCTGCCGGTTTTTGATAGGCGAGATCGATGTCCTCAACCTGTAGCTTGATGGTGGGGTCGGGAGAATTGTCTTGCGTTTGGTCGGACCCTGATAAAAACCAGCCAAAACATCGCCGCCACCACGCCCAGCCTTATTTCTAGTGGGACATGGGGTTTTTGGAGTAATCGGACATCTCTGTGGCTGGGTGGGCTTAGCTGGTGAATGGGATTTTGGTGTAAGAAGCATCGAAGGCTTCATCTTGTACACTGGGGTTTGTGGAAAAGGGGAAGGTGGAATGAATCTCCCCAATACTGTGTTTAGAGAGTTTGGTGGCGTGATAGCGCGAGCAGGCTCAAAGATGGAATACGGGTTCATTATAAAGTCAGTAGATTAGATACTGGCGAGATTGGTGAATGGTAAGTTCGGTATGGAAGCGATAGAGAAAGATGATAGTTAGTTATAATAAATGTGTTTGAGTTAATGTAGAAGGAAAAGTCGAACTAATGGGAAAGGTCAAAGACTTGCGCCCATGACCATATTATAAGTACCTAAGCGAATGCTTCAAGGTATTCATATCATCAGGCACGCAGTACTAGACATCTCGGGCTGTGCTTCAAGGTGTGCGATCCTAAATGTGTAACTCCTACGGATCTATTTGATAAGAGCAAAATAGCACTGCCAAGCTTAATTGTTTGTTTACTATCCTGTGTAATTCCTGGCTTATCCCAAGTAGCAAATGGCCTATGAACAAGATACACCCTCAATGTATCCTTTAACAGCATGTATTTTATGTACAAGGACAGGCACTGCGAGAATATGGTCGATTGTCCACACAGGCAATCGCACCTGATATTATTTCCAAGATAATGCCTAAAATACAAGTTGGTTGCACAAAGCATTTTTAGTGGGATTTATTTACTCTTTTTTTGGCTATTAAATGTGTTTTATCAGTGTGAAGATATTTAATAAATTTCGTGTAAAATCTCGGGGATAGCACACACACACACACACTAAACATACCTACAAACCATTTTTTGATGCAGTCAATAATGGCTCTATGGAGCAGACAATAAATATACCCACAGCTTTAGGCCAGCTTGTGGTTGGAATCGGGAGCAGCGTCGACGATTGTTGGCTCGATCCAGCCGTTGAGATAACCCAAGTATACTTCAAAGCATGGCCATCGGAGATAAGCACCCTGATGGGGCCATGTAAAATTTGCTTCATATTATACGATACCGCCCTTTGGTCCTGGTAGCCTTTTCCAAGGTATTCACCAAGTTGAGGCCAAAAGGCAACTTTAAACTTATATAAACGACATTTCCCCCCCCCCCATCTCACTCCAAATCTTTATTCAGCTTTCTTTTATTCATAATATTTCAGCATGATTGACTTTCTTGCTTTTTTAACCACCATCTTTGACAATTTTATGCAAATTTATGGATTCATTTCCTCCTATTTCATCTCGACAATTCGCAATTCTTCTTTTCAATGGGCTGTATTTGAGCCAAACACTCAAATCCACGGTCTATTGATGGCCATAACACTGGCCTTGATTTACATCATTTCCCACATATTCATATTTATAGTTATTTACCAACAATACAAAGACCTTACTCTATATATCGAGACGGCTACTAAGGACGATAATACCAACATCACAAGCTCAGAACTACACCTACAAAATATTGAATACTCTATTGATTCTTTATTTTCAATGCTCTCCAAAGACTTCGTCTCTCATCTAGGATCCTCAACATGCTCTTCAGCAACTGCTGTCAATAGCGAATGTGGTGATGTAGACCAAGACACTATCAGTAGTAGTAGTAGTAGTAGTAGTAGCAGCAGCAGCAAAAACAGCAACGTTAATAACTCGGCGATAGACAAGACTTGGGGAACACTGGAAAACAACTTCATGATGTTACAAAATAGTATCAGCAAGCTTTCAGAACTCATTGTCGATGTTGGTATGAAATTGGATTCTTTTATAGATCGCTTTGACTCTTGAATCTAAATTAAACCAAATCAAAGAAATTTCTGATGAAAAGTGTCTTGAAATAGACAAGCAGTTGCAGAGGTTCGAAAATGCCTTGACCATGATTATGGATTTTGTTCAAACATTTCCTGGCCCACGAAAATGAAGGTGGCTCACTCGCTTTCATTTGTAATTTATGTGTGCACAGACTGTTTATATTATCTTTTTACCACTCACTTGGTCTTTTTAAAATTCTAACTCGCTTGTATTAAAATCAAATACATTCTAAATTATTGTAGTTATTGAATGATGCTATGCTTATATTTGATATTATAAGTAATAATTTTTGAAGGGCACCTTTTGGAGGCCATTACCCATGTTTCTTCTCATGGTCAATATTTGCAACGATTAAAATTTTGGTGTTTTATAAATCATTTTGCTGTGGCTGACCAGTAGTGAAATTCGGTCATATATACCATGTTCAAAGAGTTAAACCAATACACATGCTTTAAGCATCTTGATAAATAGCTGAATAATTGTGAATAACAAATGACTTATACAAAGCAATTTTCTTCATTTGGATAAAAGTATTTGCGAAAGGTTACATGGGAAAAAGTTTCGGGATCTTGAATAGAGTAGCTATTGAATAATAAAAAGAGAGTATATATTTGTTTGGGTGGTGTGACCCTATTGAATAAAAAAGAGAAGGAGTGGAGTGTAGTGGGGGGGGGGGAGGTTAGAATAATGGATGGGTGTAGAGGTGGAGCCAGCGAGACACCACAACAGTGACTGGGAGCTAAAATCCGTAGTCTGGTTCTCCATCAGCTGGTGCATCAAGGTCCACATAAGAGCGGACAGATCTTGAGTCATTAGCACCACTGCTTCCACCACCGCCAGCAATGCCACCGCCATTAGAACTACCAAAGTTTCCACCATTATTACCTACATTCCCATTTGGTCCTCCACCTCCGACCATATTTTGTGGAGCCATCCAGGGGAACATCATAGGCATGGCCATACCGTTTGTGCCACGCATTTGAACATTAGGTCCAACTCCTCCCCCAGCCATACCCATCATTGGGAATCCACCGTAGGGCATAGCAGTGCCTCTGACCATCATCGGATTACCAGGTCCCATCATCATTGGCTGAGTCATCATCATTCCAGAGTTGTTGGGGCCGCCCCGTGGTCCACCCATCATCTGCATATTTCCAGGCCCACCAGGCATGCCCATACCAGAAGCATTGGCTGCCTGATTAGCGCCCAGAGGTACAAACTGAGGTGCCTCTAGAACAAACCTATTAAAGAACTCTAGTTCTTTGACTAGCTCTTCTGGAATGAGCTCTGGGTGCTTGTTGCGGATATGCTTGCGAACAAACTCATCGCCCCTGAACAGCTTTTTGCAGATCAAGCACCGGAACCGTCCCTCATCAAGATGGTTGATCTGATCAGAGACCAGCTTCTCGGTCTCTTCATTGAAAGACTTGCCACCTTGCTTGGCCATTTCGGTAATCTCAGGTGGGTAGATGATTGACTCGTTCTTTTGGTCAATGTTTTTGGCCCAGCTCAAGTTGGAGGGGTTCTTTATATTCGAGGCTGAGCGGATCAATCGCCGATAATGGTTCTTGGAGCATTGGCGGGAGAAGTCCTCGGCACTGTCCATCACTTTGCAGCAATAGTAGCAGTAAAAGTGCACGCGACGGAGGTAAGCAAGGTATATATCCAGTTCTTGTTTGACAATATCAATGCTCTCTTCAGCGTCACTGGATGCTCCATTGTCCTGATTGTTGCTTTCTCCATCGTTTGGTGAGGCGGGATGCGATCCGTTGGCATCCTCAACCAGTACTGCCTCACTGTCATCAATCTTCTTTGAGTGGTTAGCGCGGATGACCTTCATCCTGGCCTCGACTTCGGGCACAATGTTAAATGCAGGGTTCTTTGTAGACTGCTCAAAAGTATTTACAGCATCCTTGACTGCCTTGAGATCATGACGCAGCTGGGATGAGGAGTTGGAGATATCCTGGGCTAAACGGAACTGAGCGCTTGAGTTAACTCGGTGCTTGGAGAAGTGGAACTGGAACTCATCCACTCGGAGGTTGTTAAGAATCTCTAATGGCTTTTCAAGATCAGTTCCCTCCTTGAACTTGACCCACCCAAATCTGTGGAAGTTGCGGGATGCATTGGGAATTGACAGTGTCAAATACTCAAAGCCATCCAGCTTCTTGCATTCATCTTCGATTGCCTTGCGAGGAACGCTTGGAGGTATAGTGCGAATGAACAAGGTGTTTGTCTCATCTTTTTCTTCTTCACCTTGAGCGTCGTTCGATGTCTCGGGAAGATCAAATGGATCCTTTATACTGCCATTGTTATTGCGATCGAAAGACAAATTTTCGGGAGCATCAAAACAGACATTGTCCAGCGATCCAGACCTAAGTGCATCGAGGAACTTTTCTAGTTGAGGCAACTTTCGAGAAACAATCTCTTCGAGTCTCTTTTCCTGGTTATCTGGACTGTATCTTTCAATGAACCAGTCATCATCCTTGTGTGCAGCATAAAATTCAGAAAACAGGCGATGGAGAGCCTCACGACGATACTGCTCATACTTCTCATGCATCTCATCTTTGGTGTATCTTCTGGAAGCATCCTCAGACTTGATCCACTCACAATAGTACTGGAAAGAAACAACGTTGCTGATAGACCTGGGATCGCACAAACCCATGCGATTATGTCTGACTTGGCCACCGGGACCGCCAGGCCCCATATCATTACCATTATAGTCGTATTGATTGTCCATGTCACCGCCCCGAGTAGGTGGTCTGTGGTGTCCTCCTCTACTGCTAGGCCTGTCACCATATCCCCGGCCATATCGTGGACCTGGCTGATATCCTTCACGCTCGTAGTTTGGAATGTAACGATCTCGGTCACCAGACCCATCATCACCGCGTCTGGAATTGGAGGGGGGTGGAGAACGCGAACGTCCTCCCCTGTGGCCATGACCGTAATGAGGCGATCGGCTCCGTCTGTCACGGCCAAACTGGTCACGCTTCATGTTCCTATCATTGTTCCCACCACGACCGCCGCTGCCACCCCTCATACCGTTGGACATATCATCATCGGAACCAAGGTCGTGCAAGGGGCGATTAATACCATCGTCACCAAAAGGCATTTTCACACACTACTAAAAACCTTACTTACTATTCGTGGGTAATGGTAGTGTTGGCTGTGGTTGTTGTAGTAGTAGTAGTAGTAGTAAATGGAAAAGGAAATATAGGTCGCAGGTTTGTGGAACTAGTTGGGCGCACGCACACTAAAATGAAAAGTAATAAACACCCAGCCTATCTATGCCAACAGCGTACAGTAGTTTTAGTTGTACGTGTGCGCAGTATAAGTTAACCTGTCATATGAAGAATACAAAATACAGAAAGAGAGAGAAAGATGAGAATTAGTAGACTTTTCAAGATGTTTTAAATTAAAAGGAAAATGAAGTGGAGGATGAAGAAGAATGAAAGCGGTAGTGGGGGGAAACAAAGGTGAAGGTATATATCGAGACAGAGAATAAATCTGTTGTATATATATATATATATGCGTGTGTGTGTGTGTAAAATTTAGAAAAAAATGAGTATATAGTGAAAAATAGACATTTATATTAGGGGGTGATGCATATAGTAAAGAATAGAGCTATATATAAAAAGGAGACAAAATATACCATATACTAGCTGCAAAAGCAATAATGGCGTGATTGCAGGACGGTTTTTTCATTCATGACATAATATATATATATAAATGATGAGAGTAAGCAACAGAAGGAAATGAAGGTAAATTAGAGAGAAAAGGAGATGAGTAGAGGAATAGACAGACGGACAGACAGACAGATAAAGAGAGAAAATATATAAAAGTATAAAATCTTACCAGTGTACGAAAAGAGGGTAAAGAACCAAAAACGCCAGCGAGGCCCATAAAAACGTGGTTTAAGCGTCGTTTGGGTTCTGTGATGGGTCTATGCAAATATGCGTGCCTATCATTTCTTTACTCTCTTTTCTCTCACTCATGATTATATGCATGCGCACCCACTAAACCTTTTGCGGTGCTGATGGTTATTTTCATTCCTTTGTGTTCGATAGACTAACCATGATTAACTTTGAGTATGATACTTATTCACCCTTCGTCTTTATATGATGCAATGAATTTTGAGCCTATGTTTCTTTGTCATTCCATCATCCAAACCTAAAGTATCAAAGACAGAATAAGGATATTTCTCCACATACCCACATCCACAGCTCTCTCTCTCTCTCTCTCTTTGTACTTGTCTTAAGACCTGAGATCAATAGCTCATTAAATAATCTAATCAGACGTTGTGTAATATTATAACCCCTTGTCTTTATTATTCAGGACACAACAAAAGCCCATTGTCTATTATTGAAACTTCATAATGAGCGGTCTTCTTACCAGCACCATGTATCACAAACATCAGAAGCGATACTATTAAAATATCCTTGAACTAAATGTTTATCGGCATATTAAGAATATCGCTACTGTTTTACTTCAATGTTCTCTCTCTTCCATTCTAAAACATCTCCTTTTTCCAAAACATTCAGAACGCCACCAGTGGTGTTCCTGGAATGTAAAGGATAAACCTCAGGGGGTTGTTTTAACTAATGAATAATGATGATTATGATATAATAATAATAATAATAATAATAATAGTAGCAGCATACATGATACTTTTGTATATTTTGTTGTATTATAGAAACACGTGTATTTAATAATAAGAAAATAGGAATAGTGAGAAAGCAGAAGTCTGAGGTTTAAAAAATAAACAGAAAACATTGCAATGAGAAACTAGAAACTTTTATAAAGAAAATGAAGAAATAATAATAGTAGTAAAACTAAATATGTTTATAATTGTGCAAAGGTTAGAGAAGAAGAAGAAAGAGAAAAATGGGGAGGAATGAATTACACGATCATAGACAGAAAATGTATAGATTTATTTGTATGGCGGCTGTAGTTGAGTTGTGGTGGTAGTGGAGGTTTCTGTATAGCAGCAGAAGGCTTAATCTCTGTAGTAAACTATAGAGATTTATTTTATAAAAACCACAGAGTTCGGATCGGTGTACTAGACTGTGAATTATGATGGTGATGATAGACGAACAAGGACGATGCCGACTCTGTAGCAGTATGCTTAATTGCAGCCAAGCAGACATTTATCCGAGCCACATTGTGTAGCGATAGCAGGGTGTCAAACCAATCAAAGGCATTGGACTTTTATTTGGGCCTTAGTCGTCGCATTCAGTGGTCATTAACTCATACAGAATATCGTAGCACTGGTTGAGGATGGTCATGATGACACCCTGGCCTTCAGGGGTATGGCCCTCCTCGTCAAGGAACTTTCCATCAACACGGAGGTTATCGATGCTGGACAGCTTCATTTGGTATGGATAAAGATCGCGCGGTGTATATGGCCCGCCGTACTTCTTTACCTCCATAAGACACCGGCGCAGTGTCCGTAGCTGGTTATGAACTGGCATCAATGACTCAGCAACTGGCTCGCTGGAGCTGAGCAGCTTGTAGAGCAAAGAATAGCACTTGTGGAGAAGATAGTTGAGCGTGGCTTGTGACGTTGCAGGATATGGCTCGCCCTCGCTATTGCGGAACTCACCATGCTCACGCATGTTGTCGATGTCAGACAGTTGGACTTGATAACTCCAAAGGTCTGTCTCACGCAACGTCCAGCGGTGGGTGAGCAGCAGCTTGTCTAGTTGTGTTTTAATTTCAATTAGGCGATCGTATATGGGCCGTGCTTCATCAGGAACAGAGAGGTTTCCAACCAAGGCCTCGTGGATGTCCTCGAAGCACAGTTCCAGGAGACCAGCGACCTCGGCCTGGCCCGCATAGGGCTCTCCATCCTGATCGACAAACCGGTCGTTGACTCTCTGTTCGTCAATATCCAGAAGCTCGACCTGGAGTTGCTTAATTTCTTCGGTCGGCGTTGGTGTTTGTGTCCGCAAAAAGGTAAGTCTTCGGCGGACATGGACCAGGCGGTTGTATATGGGGACTATGGCGGCGTCGATGATTGCTGTTGAGTGCAAAAGCCTTTGGAGGGATTTGGCTATACATGGATAGTATTCCAGGGTGTAGACAGTCATTCTCGTTAGTTTTTGGCCACAAACAAATATGACGGCGTACTTTGTGTATTAAGGAATAATTGGGCGAAATCCAGTTTGGAAAAACAAGTGTTTTTGGGGAGGGAGAGAGAGAGATTATGTGTGTGCGTGTGTGTGTGAAAGTGCAGAAGAGAAAAGTGGGAACAAGATGAATAATAAAATACAAGGCCATTTACTTACCACACTGACGATATCTTCTTTCGACCAAGAGCACCTCGGCCCGTGGTGTGGTGGTGGCAGGTGCATTTCCATCACACTCATTATCCTGCTGTAGTTGCTGTAACTGCTGCTCCTTGTCGTGGCTGATAATTTCCAATATTTCGCTGAGGCGCTTTTCGAATGGGGTCAGATCATCTATGAATGGAGCCATGATGTTGATAGGCGGATTAGAGTCGGTAGTATAGTAAACGGCAGTAAATACTTGGTGTGCCACACAGGGCATGATATGCGAATAGGCATGCAAATAAGCATTGTAGCTGTGGCTACCAAGTCAACCTGTGGTGCTTTCCCCCAGGTCGGCCCCGTATATCAGAATACGTTCTTGTATACAGGCCACATGCGTGGTGGGCTCATGCATTTTTCTTTGCAGCCGTAACTGTATCTGTGTACGCCTGAGCAACCGTATAGAAGAAGTAGCAACAAAAGTAGTTTCTGACTTACCTCTTGTGTAGATCCCACTGTCGTCCAGAAGGTCGAGGTTTTGCTAAATAAGAGGGATGGATATAAAACAGGGGGAATGGGATTAGTAGCGTGCCAAGCAGCCCCTTATAGGCCAGGTATTATTTTGAAACAATCCAGGGGTTAGAGTAGTAAGTAAAGTTGAGAATTTCAAAAGGCTGGGAATAATCCCAACCATGCGGGAGGTTGTGCAGAGTCATATGTATTATGTATCAATGAGTTTATGCAAAAGGACTAGACTAGCGGTGCGTGTGTCTGGTGCTATAACAGCCATCACGCACTACCACAAATACTTACTTTTATTGTGACTAGCTGTACATAGGTGGCAGGGATCTCTCGGTTTTTGCCCATGGCCATGTAAAATAGCGAAAACAGCTGGAAGCAGTCGTCCAGCACAGCGTCGACTCTGTTCTTGTAGGCGTCGTCGTCATGATGCTCACTTTCTCTTATTCTCTTCAGCTGAGCTACCTGCTGCAGGAGGTCATTGTACAAGCTGATAATGTCTGAGGGGCGGTAGTAGTTGTCACGGTCTCTTTTCAGGACAGTAAGGCGGTGGCGGATAGTTATCAGTGAATCAAGAACAGGCTCCTCAGCATGACTCACGCTGTAATGCACAGGCGGGACTTCACCCGAAGTGCTATGGTGATGGCTATTGCTAGCACCACCGCTACCATCTGCTTCTGCTGCTATGTCATAATCATCGGCCATAGGGCCTGTATCAGCTGCCATGGAGCTGTTGGTCATAGTGGCGGTTAGTGCAGAAGCAGCAGGAGAGGCAGTAGCAAAGTTGCTGCTATTGTTAACGGAGGAGACAATAGACTCGTTGGTCGTGGTGGTTGTAGCAATATTTTGCTGTGAGGGCGAGGAGACCGACATATTCATTTTATTGCGTGGGTAAGGCAGTCTTCTATTGGGCAGAATCTACTTGACAGATGGTCGTGGGCGTAGCTGTAGTGGCGGTGATATATGCTACTCAAAGGCTTGCTCAGCCACAAGTGGTGGTGGTGGTGGTGGTGGTGGTGTGATGAAAGGGAAGATAGGATAGACAGTCGGACAGACAAGAGAAGTAGTAAAGACTGGCTGCTTATACAAAAGTGTGGCTGGAAAAAGAATATAATAAAGGCAGCACAGAAAGAGGGACTGGTTGTAGTAAAGGCAAGAAGCACTACAGAGAAAAGGAAAATTAAAATGGGGCCTATTTACAGTGATGACGATAATGATAGAAGGAGAGAGAAAACCGAACAGGGCACCAGAAACTGGGGAGGAGGCAGTAGTTATATAAAGGGTTCGTTGCAATATGCTTATGATGATGAGACTATGAGAGCAGCACAAAAGTGAAAAACCCAAGTTAAGCTAAAATGGAATGATGGCTAAAAGTTGAGGACCTGCATTGCTCGCTTCCTTATGAGGCAACAGTGCGGATGCACGACGAAAGGCAGGGATTGGCACAGAGCTGGGCCATTCCTATCGCACCGGTCTCAGCCAGAGAGCATGTCTTGTGCTGGCCTATCGTGGGCCTGTTCCACCTCTAATCCGGGTGGTCATCTGGGCCCCTCCTCCCTCGCTCTTAGCAATCCTTTTCGTGGTCCACTTCGCCTTTGGCACTGGCCAGAAGCTCTTGGCTGGATGGCCCAGGGACGCTGCTTTTCTCTATGTGTCTGTTGTGGTCACGGGATGGCGGGGCTGCTGTGGTGGTTAGAGTCGCCGAGCTTCTCCCTCTGCCCGCCCACCCGTGTCTCTATTTTAAGGCGCCCACAGTAACCAGACTGGAGGGTATATGCGTGAACACAAAGGGCGTTGCCGGAAGCAAGCGTGTGTGCTCAAGCGTGTGTGTGTGCAAGGGCACGCCGCGCATTGTCCCCGCACATTCTCATCTGGCTCTTGCTGCATATGCCTGGCCCACCAATACTCAGTGCTATTTCCAATTTGCTAGGCCATAGTGTTTGGACCCTGGCTGTGAATGCGAGGACTACAATTTAACTTAGTCAGTTTATCCTGCTTGTAGCCCTGGTGCTCTAATTCATAGTGTGCGCCTATCTGCCCCAATGGTCTGACGTTTAATCCTTGTTACTTGTCCTAGATACTGCCCGCATCTCACTAAGAGATGCTCGCGTGCCCAAGAATGGCTGGCTGTCCATATTACAAGCCCATATCATCATCATCAGCAGCAGCAGCACTGCCTTCTAGATCTGTTCTATAGCCGATCTGAGGGCCACACTGAGAATAGCCCCATGTCCAACTGGCCATAATTGACTTTGCAGGTGAGCTAATATCCACCTTTGCGCTGCTCATAGTTTCCTGAAATTAGCACAGCGGCATAACAGCAACCATACATCATCGCTGCCATCAGCAGACAACACAAAAACGGCGGCTGCTCCTTCTGCCATTGCTCTCTTCCAAGAAAGCCCGAATTCTCCTGTCTTTGCTTGCCTTGGACAGACGCATATAATAAGATGCAGGTGCTGTACTTCTCTGAGAAAGTCAGTCTTGCTGTGCAGCAGCAGAGAGCATCGTATTCCTTCGCAATCGGTGCCTTTGCTGCTGCGCACTTGATTGCTGGGCGTCAGCAAATCCAGACTAACCCCAACCTACCAATTCCCATTCATACACGCACCTCTGCGCATGCCCACTTGGCAGGCTTTCTACCAAAGGGAACAGGCAGGCGCGCTCACACATTCCCTGCAAACCAGCCCATAGCTCATATGTTTTAGCTGGACCCTCGGTGATGGTTGGATAGTATCCAGGGGAGTATCCCAGTGCCCTTCCAGAGGAGAAGACTACTCTGCCGCTTGGACTCATGCTGCCTGTGGTGATTTGAGCCAGCCTTTTTTTACTAGCAGCACAGTCAGAGATGAACTGAGTAGCAGCCTGCTCTCCCTCTGTCTGTCTGTCCACCCTCCTCCCGGGTTACTGGCGCACCACACGTACAAATACCATGGCATGTCATCCTGATGCTACACAGACAACATGGCAGAGAATCTGATGGCAAGGGCCTATCCCCAAGATAAAAGTGCGGGAATGTCTCAGTCTGGTAGTGCCCAATCACTAACCAGCCATTGGCCCAAAGAATGCCTGCTGATTCATACTGTGTGTCTAAATTCCGCACAAACGCAAAAAAGGTGAGCTGACAGCATCAAAAATCACTATCAGGCCAAGCACTCTTGTTCTTTAGACAGGCCCAAGGGCTCACAGGCCAGCCATTCAACGAAAGGCGCGCAGGCAAAAAAAGTAATAGTAGTGAAACAATCAATCGAAATCCAAGTCACACAGTGGGAATGATTTCTCCTGCAAAACCAAGTTTTTGTGCGCTTCTTAATGCTTCTGAGCTTTATTTATTTTCGATTTTTACCAGGTGCTTTCTAATCGTATGGTCTCTCTATTAGCATATAATATTCATTACTACCACCTCTTCACATAGCGTTTTATACCTAACAAATATTGTGTCCAAGTCCCCCTTCCCTTTCCCCTCCACATTCATACTTTGTCACTTTGTATCTCTTTACTACTCCGCTGCTGCGTTTTGTTCCGATGCTGCATAAGGACTCACCCGTATCGGTACGAACAACATACACAACACCACCATCCACCACACATACAGGAGTAGCAACGGCTTCTGCTATTAATAATGCCGGCGGTGGTGGAAGCCAGCCTGATAAAGATGCTTTGGTGGCTATGGCCACTAGCAATTCCAGAGTCAATAGGCCCATAGAAGCTAGGGCAGCCAGTGGTCAAAAGCTATCTCGGAATTTGACCGACATTCAAAGTGCACTTTGTGGTGGTGTTGCCGGGCTAGTTGCTAGGCAAGTTTTTTATTTGATATTTTTTTCAATTCAAAGGCCAATGCGCCAAAAATGCATATACATTTGCCAATATATTCTATTGGCCCCCATCCATGTGTGCTGTGCTGTTTAGACTACTTGCTTCTGCCATCATACCACAACCACAACCACTAACGGGATTTTTATCAAATTTACCAACGCACAGGGCGGTGATCGCTCCTTTGGACGTGGCAAAAATCACACTTCAGGTAATAATAATTCTGCTGCTGCTGCTGTTGCACATCTGCCTATCTTTTAGAAGAAGGATATTTCATTGCTTACTAGTAATATGCAATTCCTGCATCATCAGCAATAATGATGGTGGCTGACTGGCTCATAGTTATCACCGTCCCTATCGCTATGATCATAGCATGTTTTTGTGTTCCAAAACTAACTGGCTAACTAACTCGGATTGTTTTTGTTGTTTTGATATCTTTGTCCAATATGGTCATCAATCGTAGCTCCAAACTCAGCGACTGGGATTCAGCATACCACGATATCCTGCTTCTGGAATGATGAGCTGTATGCACAAAATTGTCAAGGAAGAGGGAGTTAAGGTAAGCAACAGACAGCAACAATAGAAGGAGGAGGAGGAGGAGCAGTAACGGGTATTTTCTTGATATTCTGCTGCATTCACCACAGCTACAATAATGCCATATTCTCCTCCCACCTACTGATATACCCATGTTCGAATTTTAACGATCAGCAGCAATAATGATAATAATAATAATAATAATAATAGGGCCTATTCAAGGGAAATTTGTCAGCAGAGTATCTGTACCTTACCTATGGCGGCGCACAGTTCATGTTCTACACAATGTACGAGAGGGCCATGAAGAAAACCAGCCTGCCATCAAGTCTACAGGCATTCGTATCTGGTGCTGGTGCCGCTGCCACAGCTACCACGCTCACGTATCCACTTGATCTGCTGCGCACACGATTCGCTGCCCAGTCCGCCAAGAAGAGATATTACACGGGCTTGAGCAAGGCCATTGTTATGATCTGGCACGATGAGGGCGCTGCTGGTTTTTATCGAGGCGCATGGGCCGCCAACCTGCAAATAATGCCGTACATGGGGCTGACATTTGCCTGCTATAGTATATTCGGCGATGCCTACGATAACGCACGAAGCAGCCTCCCGCTGAACTGGCATATTCTTGACCACTGGCGGGACTTCCTGGTGGGTGGGTTCGCGGGCGTAGCCAGTAAGGCTGGAGTATATCCCCTGGATCTGGTACGCAAGCGGATGCAGGTACAGGGCCCCCACAGACAGTACCTTGCCAACGGGGGCGTCCCGATGTACCAGCAAGGCGTGTTTTCGACCCTTGTTACTATTGTGCGATATGAGGGCGTGACATCACTGTTCAGAGGCTTGACCCCTGCGCTGATCAAGTCTGGCCCAACTTCAGCCATGATGTTCCTGGTATATGGGCAGATGCGTGACTTTTTGCTATGGCTGGATAACCAAAGCAAGGGCATCTAACTACGCTACACTACACTCACTAACCGACTCTATATTAGACCACAACAAAGTGTTTTAACCATCGGTATCATTATCATTTCTATCCAACGACTGGTACCGCTTACAGCAGTTCCTGCTAATATGCTCATAATTATAATCCATCACCGCCACGACCAAAATTCTTGTGAAAATAAACCTCTTGCATCCGACCCACGCCTTTTTCTGTTTCTCTGTTTTAGACTATAGTAGTGCTTGATAATACATCCACTGTAAATACTAGTCCAGCCTCGTTCTTTATTATTAGCAGACAAAATTAGTTGCTAAAGAAAAACAATACCATACATCACAGATGCCTGCCAGCTATTATTGACTGTTGTCATCCAAAGAATGTCAATTCCTGTGCAGACAGATTTCGCATGTAATATTCTTCAACTGCATAGACAACGCACAGATCTAAATGTAATGATAATGACGATGAGCCCAGCGTTGTGGGATGATATGTGTATGTACGCCCCGTATCTGTCCTGACATGTAAACTTGTAATGGCCAGGTCACCTTAAAGGCACATGCGTGTTTGCATTTAATCTTGGAACATGACAACAAACAGTCTCTTTGCAAGAGTGTATGGTTGTGCTTATGTATGTGTGCTAATACTCACTATTGGCATGCAAAATGTCTATCCCACAAGACGCGTATGGCCACATATGTCAGCATGCCCCATAGCAATATAGAATAAAAGCAAATGTCAGGAGCGGGGTAGTAGGAGTGGCATGGCATGGCATGACATGGTCTGATGTATTTATGACTGGCCTGGAAGGTCTGTAGATAAATACCTGCATACTGCAGCATCTTGAAGACGCCAATGGCCTTTTAGAGTCGTTACTACTACTGCGGGCTATAGACGCATATAGTAATGCCAAACTAATTGCCCATGGCATACATATCAAAACGCCGAATATACAGCGCGACCATCGCCAATATCAACTACACCCACATATACAAACCACTCCCTCTTGGAAGAGAGCGACAATACATGTATAGCCATCATCCTTTACCTCTAATACTGACAAACACAGCATTCATTCTATATAAAACATATAGAGAAAATACATATGGATACGGTCAAAGATATAAACAATACACGCCCCAAAGTTAGAAAACCAACACCACAAGCATTGTATTCTAATCTCTTTTGAGTAAAGCTGATAATACATACATAAAATGTTCCTAATAAACAAAGAATAGCATATAAATATGTGTTGAATAAAGCCAGAAGGCGTATACAGGGCTGAGCCGGCGTAGTTATGGGAATATTGGAGCTCAAATGTAAATGTCCTTCCAAAAAAAACAAAAACAGTTATACACAACATTTTATTTCTAATAGCTTCTTGCTTCATGTTCACTATCGTTATCTTCCTTCTATAAATATGATATCATAGCAGAACCCTTGATATTCTTGGTTTATTAGCAAATATACACATACATGCCCATATCCGTCTATACGCAGACAAGTAAAAATTGGTGGTTTGCAATGTTCGGCTATAGAAAGATTATTGTGAGAATACGCAGGTGATACGCTTGAATAATACAAAATATGGATCATAATTTTTGAAGGGCCAAATTAATACTATCGATGGTAATATAGGCTTAGTCAGTGAGTATGCAAGTTGAAACTACCAGCCTACTGATAAAAATTAGTAGCCCTTCAAAAATAATCACTCAAATGGGCAGGTTCTTCATCAAAAGGGAACAATTCTGTGTCCTCGTACATTCCTGAAATTTTGGCCCATAAGTGATCCATTTTGGGGGAGCACTGTAGGGACTATTCCAGTACACCTATAGAGAAAGGAGACAGCCAAATAAAGAAGCTATTATTCAACAAAATAACAGAACTGCAATAATGATAGTAGTAGTAGTAGTAGTAGTGGTGGTAGTAATAGTGGCAACAGGTATAATGATTTATTAATAGTAGAGCCAATGGTCCTTATTGGGAATTCCTGTTTAAAGAGCGGAGGATGGCTGCCATTGTCCTGTCTGTGGGTCAGTCGATTAGTTTGTCTTCCTTGTCTTTTCTAGCCGAACCAGAATGGTGATAGCCAATACACATCCACAGACTGACTTTACAGCTGTCATTGATCAGACACAGAAAGTAAAAGTCAATGGGTAGTGTGATAGTGCTTAATAGATTTTTCCAAAGAGAACGCAATATTGTATTCACGTCCTTGTTAAAAGAGAGAAAAAGAGAGAGAGAGAGTATTGGAAGCATGCGTGTGTGTGTTAATTTGGTTAGAGAGCCAGCTTTTGACCAAGATTCTAATATCCGAGATATGTGCGTGTGTGTTGGTGTGTTGTTACATTAGACAAAATTACAACGCTGTTATTTACGCTTAACTGTTTGTGAATATTAGTTTTGGGTGCATAGGTCGCATTTTGTCTGTTGTAGGTTCTTGTTGACAATGCTTTGCTCTCCATATTCTTTTTGTTATTATTATCATCATTTTCTTTTGTAACGTATTATTATTATTATTATTATTACTATTTTCTCTCACTTCCCTCCCTTTTCTTCTGCTTCACTTTATTGCTTGCTTTCCTTGGAAAAGTACTTGATGCAAACATTATTTTTGTTGTAATTTCATGTCCAAGAACGACGCCAGGTCCAAAAAAATTGGTGAATACGTGAGTAGCCTCTAGGCATAATATTAATAAATATCATGCTTACATATACAAATTTAGTGGTCTTTTTGAGCTTATTAAAGAGTGAGAGACAGACCACATTCAATATTAACAACAACAGCAGCAGCAAATCTAACAGGTTCTTTTGAATTTTGGCTTTATTTGAAAATAGCAATTGGGTGACTGTATTGGTAAAGGCGCTTTTGGTTCGGTTTTCCGCGCTCTTAGTCTAAAAACTGGTCAAGTTGTTGCCGTTAAGCAAGTAAATTTGGAAGGGTTTCCGACTAAAAAAGAAGCCGAAGCTGCAAAGGTACTAACCCATTTGTTTATGCTACTACTATTATAATTGGTGACAATACTAGCATTGAACAGAGTTATCATGTAATAATGCTTTATCAATTATCAACAACACAAATTATTCCCTATGCTATGCTATGTCAGGTCCAAATGCTGATCCCCTTTATATACACATTTATTTTAATAATTATATAGAAAGAGATCGATCTTTTAAGCAATCTCAATGTAAGTAGGCTCTATCACTCCCAGATGTCCTCCCTGTATTTTTAATCTACTACTCGATATATGGTCAAAATTCACAGGGCTTTGGGCAAAATGGGTCCCCAAGAGTTGTTGCATATGGAAAGACTCATGGCTGGGCCAAAATCTGATGGGGTCTCATTTCTGCCTACTACCATAGATTCATTTACTAGTGAATTTTCGCCATATGTACAATGCTGTGCATATATACAAATATTTATATATCTATTTGCTAAACACCCAAGCCTCTTGCCTGATATGTATATTATTTATCAAAATATTTAGCATGTAAATATTGTAAAATATCTCGATTTCGAAGAGGACGAAAATTCTCTAAACATAATTCTAGAATACTGTGAGGGCGGTTCACTACAAAGCGTGCTTCAAAAGTTCGGTCAATTCCCTGAACCACTCGTTGGTGTATATACTGTCCAGATACTCAAGGGCCTCAGATATTTGCACCATCAGGGTGTTATTCATCGCGATATAAAAGCAGCAAACCTGTTGTCCACAAAGGATGGTAAAGTCAAGCTTGCTGATTTTGGTGTTGCGCGATTCCAGGAAGGTCATGGAACTGTAGTTGGGTCGCCGTATTGGATCGCACCAGAGGTCATTCAGCTCAATGGATCAACTGCTGCTTCTGATATTTGGAGTTTGGGGTGTACCATTATACAGTTGATAACCGGAAAAGCTCCATACCAGGAAATCTCAGCAATGGCCGCTTTATTCAGAATTGTACAAGACGAACATCCTCCACTCCCCAGTTCTATATCTCCAGTAAGTGACATATAATAATATCCATTGCGTTCTCAACTATATTCCAGTATTTTTGTGCTCTTATTGTATATATATATATATATATCAATGTTCTTATCACCGCCAATTTTTCTCATTAGATGCTCAGGCATTTCCTAAAACAGTGTTTTGTACGGAATCCATCAAAGCGACCATCGGCTGCTATGTTGTTGCATCATCCATGGATCCAATCCTACTCTGTGAATATCGACCAGGATAGCGAAAAAGACAGAGAATTCGAAAACGACATTGCCATTGTGAGAGAGTGGAGTAATGCGCTTAAAAGTAAGTAGCAATGCTGTTATCCAGTTCAGCGAATTTTATTTGGATTTTGTGGACTAATGTTTACACCGTTTTCTTTTCCAGACCTTTCTTCACAATCGGTAGCGCAGTACCCATCTCATGAAGGAACAACCCGCGAAAGGCATTCATCTGTTTTTTACGCTGATGCTCCTTCGAACAACATTCCTTGGGCACTACGCAATAAGGAGAGGCATCTAAGTATGACATCTGAAAATGACACTGGCGACTCGGGGTCTGATCTTGTATCTCCTCCGCTTTCCCCATCCAGCTCACGATCGTATTCGCTCGGGTTTTATGGTGAAAATGAACAGCCGCCACTATCATATCGACAGCAGCAGCAGCAACAACAACAGCAGCAAAGCGCATCTAATAGTATTGACGCTATGTTTCAAGAGCAGCTGCATGTGACCCGCCAGCGATCAATGACCACACCAAGCACACCCACAAGCTATCCGCTTATATCTACTGAATCAAGAACTGGAAATCGGTATTCAGTATCGTCAAACACATCAGGATTAGGCTCAAGTGCCATGGGTGATAACATCAGAGAGGGAAGACTGATTCAAAGGGCTTCTCTTGGTGTTGCTCACGACAATCGCAGATCATTTACATCACAAGCATCATCATGTAATTCCCCAGAATTAACTTCAAGGAAATGCTCATATGACTACTTCCCTTCTACCTCCACTCCGGTCATACGCGAATCCCAGATTGGTAGTGGCTATCAGGGAAGTTCGCAGTCGCAGCACCCACAACAACAACAACAGCAGCAGCAGCATCAGTATGGTCATCTCTCATCTGCCATACCAGCTCCAATATCACCATCAATCCCAGGGCTTTCTCGTCTATATAATGACAAAGAAACTAGAGAAAAGCTAAGGCAGGAGTCACTCAAGAGGTGGTCTGATGGTGTTCAGGACTTACTTGTTAGGCTGGGAAGGGAGAAAGATCCCCAAATAACAATGGAATTGTGCGGATCAGTATACAAAAGATTAAAAGAGTGCAGTGGTGTCCCATCATCGTTTGTCCAGTGGCAACTGAGACCCATTATCATTGCATTTAAAAACCACAAGGAAAATTATGATGTCCTCCGTGGCCTACTTACCATGTCCAACAGGCTTGTAAGGTTGCATCAGTCTTTGCTACAGTCATTCTGCATTAATGGTGCCATCCCCTTAGTGTTTTCTCTGGTACGTGGCAATGAAGGGTTAGAGAATTTGGATTTGAGATCTGAGGCGCTATACTTTTTGCGCCACCTCTGTCGCTCGTCCAATGCTGCGGTTATCCAAATGGTTTTGGCTTGTGATGGTCTACGCAATCTGAGCTGGGTCCTAGTGGATATTACCAACAGTTATGATACCGTATTGTTGAATATCCTTCGAATGGCACTGGATGCTCTCACGGCATTCTTGTCATCAAAGGCACTTTTATCTCTGCTTTCACCTAGTGACATCAGCTCATCTCTGCTCGAGCCCAATGTTCCTGACACACTTGGAATGCTCTTCAGCATTTTAGGAACCGAATGCTTAAATTTGACAGCTACTTCCCAAACTGGTAGATCTGATTTCCATGTTGCACTAAGAGATGCAGCCAACTTGTTGCTATGCATCTCCAGCCTGGATGTATCTGTACTCGAACAACTGGCCTCCATTAGACTCTTGGAAGCCTTGTTCCGTTTTCTTCCAAGCTTCCCTGAGCAAACAGTCCTAGTTATCCTTCACAGTATCAGACGGCTTTCCAAGCACCCGTCAATTGTAAACCAGCTGGATCAAGGCGGTGTGCTTCGATCCGTTGCTGAACTTATTCAGGTAACTGGTCTCCATACATCAGGGACAGCAAACAAGAGAGTCAGCAGCAAGGCTTATCAAGATCATATAGTGGCTATCATTGCCCGGCTGTGCCAAGCATCTCCAGAGAGGCAACTGAAGTTTGTGCGTAACCAGATCATATTCTCATTTGTTATCGGTTGTGCATACAAGGGAGAGTTGCCTTCGACTCAGCAGAATGCGCGCCGTACATTGCTCCAGCTTCCGCAACTTGGGTGTGAGGCATGCGATGCCCTCGACAGATACGATGTCTTTAACTTGTTTATCCTGATGATGCGAAAGCCAGCATGGTGCTCTGGTGTGATGGAAGCATTATGCGAATGGGCAAGGGTTGACTCTGACTCTATTGAGCCACACCTCATCTCCTCTCAAACCTGGGACGCAATTCTGACCACCCTAGCACAATTGCCATCTTCTTCTCCAAGCTTAGAAGCCGTCGCTGAAAATACGCATAAGCTATTAGAGCTGATGCCCTCGATGGCTTGCATGGTTGCCTATGACCACACAATGCCTACCACACTTGGCCACCTTACAAATCGCCTTACTGCTCCGCACTCGCAACTTCCAAACCCAGCAGCACGTCTCGGAATACTGCGAATATTACTGGTGCTACTCACCTATTCGAGTCAAACCAAGCCAGTTGTCGAAGTAATAGAATCACTTAGGAGGCTTCGCGAAGTACTTGTTCATATGTCCGAAACAGATCCGGCTGTAATAATCCGCAATACTTGTCTTGATGTCCTGGCCCTAATTTACTAATAATAACAATAATAATAATGTGTTTTCTTTGTTCTTCAACCACATCACTCTATATTCAACAACATACCATTTTCTTCGTCATAGCTTGCAACGATGCCCTCTATTCTCTATTTCTTAATTTTGATGTTTTGTATATCAACTCTCACCCACTGACTATATTTCATTATTATCTCGTTTTTATAGTATAGTTTATAATACCTTCTTTTTTTTCTCTCTATTTAAAGTCCCCTATAGTTTTGTTTGTCATGCCTTTTCTAATATTATTTATACCGTATTGTTTTATTTCTTCTTCCTTTAAAAATGTTTCTTTCCTGGACATCAATAATTACTTAATGTGATAAAAAGTCAGCCAATCTTGCTTGTATTTTCAATTACTGCTATTAATTACTATTATGTCAATTAGACATTGTTTTTGTATTCGGTCGAATTTCACTACTGATCAGCCGTTATCCAGGGTGTTCTTCTGGCACACCTTCAAAAGAAATTCTGCCATTTGTGTGTACATGTACTTTTTTAATAATTTCTGAGGATAATTTTTTTCTGGTAGTGGTGGTGGTTGTGGGAGGGGAGAAAACCCTTTTATACCTAATAACTTTTGTGAAATAAAGTCATTCTGTACATCAAGGAAATAACACATGCCTTGTTCAGAATACATCACCCATAATGAAATATTGGTAAATAATATAATTTAAGGCAGAGTGGTTAATTCAAAACCAAGTTCCCTTTTTTAAGCAAATCGCTGCTATTGTGGTTACTTTTATTATAATCTCTTGGAAAGACTTTTGGTTACTAATAATAAAGTCAAGATGGAGACCCAGGAATCAAAGCCAGTCGGCTTGCCTCGAATGACAGCCAAAAGAATAGTATACAAGATATTTACAAAAAAGTTCTCGCTATCATTAAAGGTTGACTCATCCAAGTTCCTTGAGGATCAGATATGCCAACAGAAATTGACAAAAGACGAAGCAGAGACATGGCTAAATGCCATTGCAGAAACATGGATTCAACTTGAAGGTAATTGATATAGCCAAACTCTGGAGATATTCGGTAATGATGGATCCCAACTGTATATTTAATTGGTTTTTGTGTGCGTATGTGTAGCTAATAAACCACTTGTTGAGCTCGAACCTCTAAAATCAACCATTAAAATGTTGGATTTGAAGCAAAATACCGAGGTCATGGTCTCAGACACACTTAATGGAGACAAAGACACTGCTGGAGGTATAAACCTAAAAGACTATTTCCATGTGATCGACGCATTTGACGTGCCGGCATGGTGGTACGACACTTCTACAAGACAATTCAAAGAGTAAGCGAATTGGCTGGTAATACTAAAAGAGCAGTTTTATAAATCCCAGAAGCTTCAGTCAGTTAGATGCCATTTTCTATGGTTGGTTGCACTAATAGGCCATTTGAGACCCTCGATATATTGTCAGGCCCTGAAGCCAAATCGGCCTTGTTCTGCCAGAGATACGAGGTGGTAAAGCAGAGGATACTTCACAACGATAATTTCATGGTCACAACACTTCGAGGCAGAGATTCAAATGGCAATATTACATCGGGTAATGCCATCAAGGTATGCACATTTTATTTAATACTGGATCTACAAGCGATTGCTTATTGTTTACATTTTTGACTGAATGCCTTGAATTGGTGTATACGGATATATTGCTAGATCGATACTATTGAATCGCTCCAAGGAAGAGATGAAGAAAGCTTTATACTTTTCGGAATGCTCTCCCAGCTAGAAGAGGGCAAGATGTTTTTGGAAGACAAGGACAGAAATGTCGAGCTTGATCTAACCCAGGTGGTAAGAAAATCTTTGTGTATAATTAGAGGTGTCATTGGCCATAAAACAAAATCAAGCCCCAAATCTTTTGAACTCCGCCGTATATATATATATATAGCTACAAAACAACGATGCCACTGGTTTATTTACCGAAACATGCCTTGTTTTGGTTGACGGCTATTACAAGGATGGAGTGTTCGTGGTAGAGGAGCTTGGATTGCCGCCACCAGAAAAAAAATCCAAAACAAAGTAAATGGTGACTTTGATTCTCATGATATATATTTCAAAGTGATTTGTGAACATGTTGTGAAGGAACGTTAATATGGCTTTATTATCGATTATTTGTTATTTCGTAGGTTCTTCTTCCCTGATGTGAATTTCTTTGGAGGCCCTGTTCAAGTCCATAATACGGCGAGTAACCTTCAAATCTCCGGTGAAATTACAATTTAAGATCATAAAGCACAAACTGCAAACAGGTCTGACATTGTCTTTTTTATTTTATATAGTCTACACTAAAGAGTCTGGAGGTTTCTGACGAATCAGCTAGAATCGTTGTTTTGGCAGAAGTGTGGCTGGATAAGCCCCAGGCAAGTATCATTGCATATAATATTTGCACGAGATATGCATACTAAATAGTAGAATCATGGACAAACGAAATGTATGTATGCTCATACAAAATGTAGATCATATCAGCCTTAAAAGCACTATTTTCCGAATATACTAGCCACAAGGTCCCAATAACATTTGTCTTCTTTGGAAGCTTCTGTTCCGAGCCTTTTGTCCTTGGAGGCAATAAGACCCAAGAATACAAGAGTAAGTCCATACTAAAATGCACACACACATATACGTATAATTAAATTTACAAGGAGCTTACCAGCAGAGATGAGTATTGACATTCTTTCGCTTGATCTCTGTGTTCTCAGAACTTTGGACCGATTTTGGTGAGATGGTAGCTCAGTATCCATACATTGCAACAAGCTGTCAGTTCGTGTTTGTCCCCGGACCAAACGATCATTGGTCTTCTGGAGCTTACCCGTCACCATCCATCTCTGAATTCTTTACCGAAAAGGCAAGGAGCAAGATAAAGAATGCCTATTTTACAACAAACCCCTGCAGGTAAGTAGTAGGAGTAGTAGTAGTAAGAGGATATGGGATATTGTTTTTGAAGGGTTAGTCACTCATTTGGCTGTATAATTGCGCTCTTTAATCGTTGACCACCAAATGGCACCCTTCAAAAATCATAACCCATATGGCAAACATTGCACAATATTCCAAAAACAGACGTGGGAGACCTCATTTGATACTTAATCATCCTATCTCCGGCAATTTAGATTACGATATTTCACTCAAGAGATTGTCATATTCCGTGAAAACTTGTTGAAAAAGCTTCATCGCAATTGTCTAATTCCACCGTCCAGTCAAGAAGGCACCACTATGGTTAAACATGTAAGGCAAATATCTGATATATGGGCGATTGTTTTTGAAGGGTGAAAGTTTACTAGTAAAATTGGACATCCATTTGGCTCTGATTGTCCCTATAATCATCAGTCACCAAAATTTACCCTTCAAAAATTATCACCCATATAATGAAAAAATATTCTGATCTTTTATAGATTGTTATTCCTGAAAAATATTTACATTTGTATTTTTGCTGGTTATAGCTTATAAGGACTTTGATTGATCAGGGACACCTTTGTCCACTCCCCGCACATATTCAGCCCATATACTGGGCTTATGACCACGCAATGAGACTATATCCAGTACCCGATGTGGTAAGTCACTGCTCAAGCTGTTTACAATTCTGTAGGTTGGGTTACCAATCAATTAGGGGTTTTCTAATTGCATTTATATCAATCATGGTGGTGCTGTAGCTCATTTTGGCAGAAAACATCGATGCATATTCGATCAACTACGAGGACTGCCACTGTATCAATCCTGGATCATTTGCTGAAAGTAGCTTTGGGTTCTTCACATACTATCCTGCTAAAAAGACATCTCAATTTAGGCAAGTAGCAAGCAAGATATTATTTATTTGCCGATTGCTGTATAAATGACCTGACTCTAATTACCGCCATTTATTGTTCTGCTATGTGATGTATAGCCAAATTCCAAAGGATGCATTATAACTCCGATCTTTTAGGAGGTCCACAATCTCTAAACCAGATTTTATTCTTTAAAATACAAAAAAATAGCAACACGTTTGCTAGCCCATATAAGGGCTTTCAATACTGCAAATCAATGTCAACTTTCTGTTATTAGGATTGCTTGGACCTCTAATTAATATAATAACATCTTTGGGATTTAAATCACTTTATTATAATTTAAGATCCTCAAAAAGCTCAAATTAAATGCCATGTATCATTGTTTTGTGTGTGATGACAGTAGTTGTGAAGTCATAGTTACCGATGATAAATAGCTGTTCAACGAATTGCTGGGATTCTATGTTGTAAAGGTTTGTCCTCAATCTTGAGGGTATGGCTAGGGGATCGAGGTTCTACAAAGGAGTCAGAATATAGGTGAATGCAGCATCTAAAAGGTCCAGAGGGGTAGTTTACTAGATCACAAAGCTTACTCTGTTGGGTGCCGAGAATTGAGTAAATTAATCAGCATAATCAATTAAAACAATAATAATAATAGTAACAATAACAATCAAGGCTTGGGAAAAATTAAAGGGCCAAAACGAGTGGCTTACAACCACAAAAGGTGATTACAGGTTGTTCGTGGTTTTTTCGTGTATACTATATTCCTATTATACATACGCCCTTTTTCCCTAACACCGCAGCGCAATATCATAATTACACAAGGATATGCTGACCGACTATGAAAAGAAGCGCTTAGAAAACATACGCAAGAATGAAGAGATACTGAAGGAACTCGAGCTCAAGAAGAACCCAAAAAAGCAAATTGCTAGGAAACGGGTAAAGAATGAGGAAGAGGAAGACTCGGGTAGCAACAGCACGGCAAAAAAAATTAAGCATGAGGATTCCCCACGGCCCGTGGCACAAAGACGCAAGTCGAGGCGCTTACAGGGGATGAAAGCAGAAATGGCGCCGCAAAGAATGCAGGACGAAGACAAAGATGACGGCAGCCAGCAGCAGCAAGGATCAAAGATCAAGCATGAGGAAAGCGATGAGGATGACAAAGACAAGACAAAGATATTTAGGCAGCTTCGGGATGGTGGCGAATTGAAACTGGAAAAGATTATCGCCAAAGGGACCTTTGATGGATTCCAGACGGCAATGAGCGATGTGCTGGATTCCAAAAGGATCAAAGAAGAAAGAAGCAATGGCGAAGAAAATAATGCAAACAAGGCGGTGGAGTCAAAGTCGACAGAAGGGCTTAGAGAAGCCTTTGGAAACCTCACCATCCGGCAGACATTTGGTGAGCCGCCAGCGGTGACTCCATATAGAACATACGATCTTGCGGTCCATCCGTCGAAAACCTCGCTTCTGGTTGGGGCCGGAGACAAGGAGGGCACGCTGGGGTTCTGGCGCATCCCTGAGGACGAGTGGAATCAGGCGGTGCAGGAAAAGAATGGGCCCAAACCCGAGGCTGCAAGCGAGGAGGACGTTGTTCTGCCAGACACCTTTAGATTCGCAGCACATGGGGGAACAATTAGCTGCGTCAGCTTTTCGCCACTGAACCCAGAGCACTTTTTCTCAGCCAGCTATGACGGAATGATCAAAAAGCTCGACCTGGGCCAGGCGGGCATATTCACAGACATTTTGCAGTATGACGAGGAGCCGGTTATAAACTCATTCTCCATAGACGGGTCTGGCAGCTCTCTGACCTTTCTCTTTTCTTGCCACAACGGGGTGGTTGGCAGACACGACATAAGGACCAAGAGCAGCGACTATGACCTCTGGCCTTTGCATGGCGCCAAGGTTGGTTGTGTGGATGTAAATCCGGCCAAGCCCTGCTACTTCACGACCTCATCCCTAGATCGGACCACCCGCATCTGGGACGTCAGGAAGATCGCGCCGATAGAGCCAGATGACATGCCAATCCCGGCTGAGGTTTGGCACAGAGATGAAAG
The DNA here is from genome assembly GCA_027575805.1 of Mycoemilia scoparia. NCBI lineage: Eukaryota > Fungi > Kickxellomycota > Kickxellomycetes > Kickxellales > Kickxellaceae > Mycoemilia > Mycoemilia scoparia. The sequence continues at coordinate 17,120 of JANBPU010000128.1, read as the reverse complement.
CAAGAGCGTCACATCGTCATATTTCCACCATGGCGGCAAGAAGCTGCTGACCACCAGTTTCGACCACAACGTGCGTGTGTTCGACTTCGATACGGAAAAAGGCCTGGAGACGGGGACCGTGGGCAGCCTCATTCAGATCCCGCACAATGTCAAGACTGGCCGGTGGGTGACGATGTTCAGGGCGACGTGGAACCCAAACCCCAGCTACGCGCCATGCTTCGTGGTCGGAAACAAGGACCGCCTGGCAGACATCTACTGTGGCACCTCTGGCGAGCTGGTCGGAAGACTATGCGACCACGACGCCTTGCCGACAATTCCTGCCGTCAATAAGTTCCATCCACACCTTCCCATTGTTGTTTCGGCAAATGCCTCAGGGAGGGTTGTTGTGTGGAGCTGAAGCCTGTACAGAGAATCAGCGTAGACAGCCAAAACCAGTTATTGCTTTCAATTTTTTGCATAGAAAGTTGTTGTAATATATGTACAGCTACACGCCCTTGGTTGGCCAGAGCACTTATTGAAGACTTGAATTCGAAGAATTATGCAGGACTTTCAGGTATGCCACGGCATCTTCAGGGGCTTGTGGCTTTCTTGGCCTGTTAGTGGTGCCTGCATGGGAGTTGTTCATGATCAAGTATTGCCATCAACGTGTAACTTACCCAGGGAAACATATTATGATCACAAGGCGTGGACACAGGCCCAAGGGAGATGCATTTCCAGCATAATACCCCTTTCCAGATATAAAAGATATCCATGCTCTTTTGGCCACAATCCTGAGGGGGCTGCGCCAGATATGCATTTCATTGTGGGCATGACCAGTACCGATAATTAACCGACACTGTTCAGCCTTCCCAGGCCAAAAGTCCTTCAGTTCATTCAAAACCGGCACAGAACAGGCTATGGGGGTCGTTTCCTAAAAATATTGATGTCATCGTGCGATGTGTCGCCTCAAGCAGAAGGCCACAGCTGAGGCTCTCGTGTCTTCTTGCTGATGTTTCTATTTTGGTATTTCTGCTTTCACAAAGAGCCAGCTTTGGCTCAGTTCTGGCTGTCGGAATCAGGGCTCTTGGTTCTGCGCAGGCTCGACTTCCAGGTGCTTAAAAGGGCCTGCTCCCCGCCCCCAAGAAGTGCTCCTTAGCGCACTTTGCCTGCCTTTTATCTTCCTTTCCAAAGATACTTTTACCAAACCATGAGATACCTAAACAGCGTAATTCTGCCTGTGCTTGCCATCGCTGCATCCGCATCAGCCTATGTTCGGATCCCTGATACCAGCGGTCCCTGTCCTCCCTCTCTCGAGTCCTACGATCTCTGCGTAAAGAGGCACAATGGGACCGCAAAGTTCGAAGCCAGCACTGGATGCAATAACTACTGCTACTGTCTTCCCGGAGGTGGCGTTGCCTGTACCCAATTTACTTGCTATGGAAATGGCTTATATGCCACAGCAAGCGCTCCCAAAGATTCTGATCTGAGTCTTTACACCAAGTCCTGCAATCTCTCACCTTACAAGGCCTGTATCGCCAAGAATGGTGGTAAGAGTAGCTGGAAGGCCAAAGATGGATGTAATACTTGTTTCTGTGGCTTGGACGGTGTCGAGTTGTGTACCATCTTTGAATGCTCTAAGTACCCGACTGCCTGGCCAACCGAAGAACCTCCAAAGTGCACATCTCACTATCCAACTCAGCCTACTTACCCAACTTATCCAACTCAGCCTACTTACCCAACTTATCCAACCCAGCCGACTTACCCAACTTATCCAACTCACCCTACTTATCCAACTCAGCCAACTTACCCAACTCAGCCAACTTATCCAACTCAACCAACATATCCAACCCAGCCAACCTACTCCACCAACTACCCAACTCAACCAACCTACTCGACTAACTACCCAACTTACTCGAGCATTTCTCCATACGAAAAGTGTGTTAAGGAGCATGGTGGAAAACCTAGCTTCCCTTCTGAAGATGGCTGCAACACCTGCTCTTGTCTACACGATGGATCTATCGCTTGCACCAAGAAGGCTTGTCCCACATACTCGAGCATCTCTCCATACGAAAAGTGTGTTAAGGAGCATGGTGGCAAACCAAGCTTCCCATCCGATGATGGTTGCAATACCTGTGCCTGCCAAGAGGACGGATCTATCGCTTGCACCAAGAAGGCCTGCCCCACATACTCGAGCATCTCTCCATACGAAAAGTGTGTTAAGGAGCATGGTGGTAAGCCTAGCTTCCCTTCTGAAGATGGCTGCAACACCTGTGCTTGCCAAGAGGATGGTACTGTTGTCTGTACTTTAATGGCCTGCCCCACATACTCGAGCATCTCTCCATACGAAAAATGCGTCAAGGAGCACGGTGGCAAACCAAGCTTCCCATCCGATGATGGCTGCAATACCTGTGCCTGCCAAGAGGACGGATCTATCGCTTGCACCAAGAAGGCCTGCCCCACATACTCGAGCATCTCT
>JANBPU010000128.1:0-12274 GCA_027575805.1 Mycoemilia scoparia | reverse complement strand
ATATATATATATATATATGTATGTATGTGTATCTGTCTGAACAACATATTTGCTGTTACCTGCCTTGAATATGTTGAGCCACCGCAAGTCCCCACTCATCGTTTTCTTCCCTTTCTGTATCATTCATTTGGGTATATCAGATATCCAATGCTATTTATACATGTAATCCCGATCATTAATTGTGAGTATAAATCCATTGTGGTTGGATGATGAGAATTGTGGGAGATCCTAAATATACTTTTTTAGCAACCTCTAGTTTGGGACACCCCATATTATTACTTAAAGGAGATGGCTTGGAACATGCTTAATTAAATAGAATAAATGATTTTCCAATGTGATATTCAAAAGCCAAGATGGATCCAATTTATTTACTGAAGGCAAATATTGGCACTTTTAAAATATGTATATATGTGTAAGGAGCATTAAGGAATCAGCAAAGTAGAAATAGACAGCCAATTCTATTCTGGCATATCCACCCCATCTCCCTGGTTGGAACCGCCAACACCCATGTCCTTCATGAGAGCTTCGAGTTGTTTAGCTCGCTTTTCCTTTTCGGCATTCTGTTTCTCTGCAATACGCTTTTCCAAATCAGGCTTGTAATCATTTTCGTACTCTTTCACGGCCTCGCCAACCTTTTCAAAGAACTCGTCCATCCCAGCGCCAGTGACGGCAGAGACGCCAGAAACCCGCAGATGGCTGTAAAATTCGTCCAAAACTAGGCTCATGGAATTCATCAGTGAGTTCATGTATGTGTCGTCTTGTCTCTGCAGAGCCTCCTGGAACTGCTCAAAGTCTTCCATCCACTTCAGGGCAAATTCGTGCGATATAACATCAGTCTTGTTGAAAACCAAAACAAACGGAAGGCGGGTTTTGTACAGGATACTAGTGCAGGATTGCAGACAGTACCAGATTGTATGGCAGTCAGTTTATGCAGATGGTCTAAATGGGTAGTTTGGTAGGGCTAGTTAGAGAGAAATGGCGGCATTCTTACCTGCAGGCATACATCATGTTAGACATGAAGGTCACAGGGCTGGCGGTTCTTGGTGTGTCAATGATGTACGCAATGACGGTTGGATAGGATGTTGCTAGGGCTTCGGTTATGATGGCTCCAGATGCAGACCATGTAAATATTTCGATCTGACCAGGAGTATCTATGACAACATAGCTACATATGCCAACCATTTGGCAGTGCCGCCATTGTTAATAATGCAACCATAGTAGTATATGTAGTATATAGAGTAATGTTGTTATTCTGCTACTTGCTCTACAGTTTCTGCTCGCTTGTCGACAATAGACAATACTTGGTCAAATTTGGTAGTAAACAAGTTTAGTGATGTCAAAATCCCTCCGTTTGGACCCAGCTTGTACCTACGAGCAAAGAAACAAAGAAATGAGGTCAATGCAGGTTTATAGATCATTTGAGTGCCGTGGATTATCCTTAGTATTATACGCAGCATCCAACATACTCATTCATGACTTGTTTATAGTCTATGGTGTCTCGAATATCAATGTTTGGTTGGAAAGGAAGCTTACTGACGGCAGGGTCAAGATTAAGCACATAGGGCGGTCTTTTCTTTGTATGTAAGTCAGCATTCAGTCTCTATCACAAATGGGCGTAAAAATATTTGGAATATTAGCGAGTGGCCACAAAAACGTATAAAAAGTGTCTGTCTGTAGTGTTTGCATTGCCATTATACCTGTAAAAATGTAGTTTTCCCCGATCCAGCCATGCCAATAGTGACTATGACTGTAGGCTTCTTTTTTCCCGTCTTTTCCTGAGTAGAAGCCATGGTTTCAAGATACAGATGAGCTGGCCTTGAGCTCTAAAGTTTTGTGTATTATGTATCAGTAAGCCGAAAAATATTTTCGAGATCAAATACAAATTAGCAAGCCAGAACAGACATATGGCCACCAATATCTGACCGTAGGTATTATGGGGGACGAATCAATATTCTTTATGTGCGATTGATCGGCCACTTCTTTATTTTTAGTGTATGTGGCATACAGAATCTCCATATAAATAATAAAAGCTTAATCGTCATCGATCGGCCATTCCCTTACACTAATAATAGCTAGCATAGCTTATGATAAAGGAAATATTTTATCGCTTTTATAAATAAATTACCCCTCATTTTCAAGACTAGAGCTTTAATAATTACCTCGGCATCTTTGGCAACAGTCTAATACCAGATAATACAAATGTTGTATTAACAATTCTACCATCACAAAATTATAAAATGAAGAGTCACATTTATTTCTACTGCCCACGATTCCAGAATCCACTAATAATTGATCCAATCTTGGAAGCAGCTGCTCCACCAAGTCCCTGATCCTGTGGCTTCCCTTTGGGTGCGGCCTTTGCTGCTCTCTCCTCGATGGCATCAAAGTCAAAGTCTATATACTTGGCCGCTAAGTCGTAGTATATAGGCTTGGCTGCTATAACAGAGTACTGGGGTAAGCCGGAAATATCAACCAAATTGGGTACCAATTTCGGAACTGATAATGACACCTTTTCATCATCAACACCGCTGCCTGCTGGTTTCTTTTTGTCGCTACTCTGCTTCTTCTTTTTCTTCTGTTTGGGCTTCTTGCTTTGTCGCTTAGATCTGGATTTAAGTTGTGGGTTGTAGATGAATGTGGGGTAGGATGCTGGATCTTCTATCCAGGATCCAGGATTGCTTCTTCCACCTTGAACTAGAATCGATTGGGTGATGGTTGTCGCCTGGGTTATTTGTTTCTTAAACTTGTCAACGCTATGTTTTGTGATTTGAGATCGAACGTCCCACAATCCGTTGGCAGTGACAGAGTCGGGGTGGCTGTCTGTAGGCAGGATATCCAAAAGCTTTTGTAGTTTGCCTTGCTGAAGGATAGCGAGGGCCCGCGCTGGTGCACGATGTTCGGGCTGGACATGTGCAGCAGCCAGGTAATAGTACTTGTGAGACAGTAACCAACCTCGACTAATATAAAGATCTTTGCACAGCTTGTCAACATCAATGATCGATTTGACCTTCAAAGCCGAAAGGGTCTGCTTGACCTTGGCAAAATACTTGTTCAATATACTCAGCTGCTGGACAGCCAGTTGGTACAGAACGGCTATGCGTAAGAACTCTGGTAGAACATCGAGACCTTTATTCAATGCACTTGCATTCTTTGGAGGCGGTGTGGCCAGCTTTCTAACTGCCTTCAGTGTTGCATTATTGTCGAGGGACTGTGGATCAATGTTCCAGTACTTTTGAAAGTCAATCCTGAATGCCTTTGCAATATCATTTTTAGATCCAGATGAAGAAATGTTGTTGTTCTCCTCGATCCATTGGGCTTCGTATATGTATGATGTGGCACAGAGTGAGTAAAAAACAAATGTAGCGTATCCATGGGTGTAGCGAAGCTCAAGGATCTCCTTGTTTAGACCATCCGAAGGCAGTCGGTATTCAGTGTTTTTGATCTCGCTTTCTTTCTTTGAGACGCAGAGAGCAGAGTAACCGATCACCCGCTTCCACTGTGAAATTGATTGTTCAAACTCTTTTGAAATATCTAATCGCGACTCTAGCTTAGCCAAGTTGTTAGGAGCGGGAAGAGACTCGAGGGACTTAAGTGCGTCTTGCAGATAGCTTGCCAAGTGCTGATCCCTGACTGCAATGGTTTGGGCACCCCAGGGAATGGTGAGCTTCACGTCTTCCGAGTCGGCGGATCCTCTAAACTTGGAAGAATCTTTACCAGCGCCGGCACTATCGTATATGCTTGAGTTGACAAGATTATCTAGCTTGGTTTGCAAGCCTTCAAAGTTTTCAAAGACATTTGTGGAAAACCTTGTCTTGGCGCTCTCCGCATACCACGACTTGGCGATGTCTTCGGCTCTCTTGCCTTGGACCTCAGGAATGAGACGACTTTGGTAAGCTGACAGGTAAACGAGCTGATCCAGCGCCTCTGATGTCGATTTAAAAGCTGCAGCCAGCTTTTGTGGTTCTATTTGAGCTAATCTCTCACAAAAAATTCGAGAAGCGACGCTGTTGTTGAGGGCAGGTTCCCATTCTTCTTGCTCGAATGCAAGTAATGCTTTGAAGTTGAATAAGTAGGCCTACACATTGTGTCGAGTCAAGATTCCTGTCAGCAATGGGCTATGATTATAACAAAGCCGTCATAAGTTGATAGTAGATATAGTTTTACTTACAAGGATGGAAAGGTATGTAAAATCGTCAACCAAGATCTCGCCGCTGGAAGACTTAACAACCTCGAGAAGAGATTTTATGGTATTGATTGCAACCTTTAGTCTACGAACAAGATGATATCTTTGGCGGGGCTCTTCAGTGCGGTAGTAGAGCTCTTTCAGTTCCATAGAAAAGGCCCAAGCCCTTTCGCTCTGCAATACAAACACTTCGAGACTCCTACATTAAAGACATTTCGAGTGGTTGGCAACAAGGACATGCATATATTAGACATTTGTATTTTTTAAACTCAAACTCTTGTGTACTTGCTTTAGCTTATGCTCAGTATCATTTTTATCATCATCGATGCTAACAATGCTCTTTTGCTGATATTTCTTGCTAGTACCCTGCAAATTGCCAATCGTCTTGCGAACCTGATGCAAATGGTTTTTACAGAAGCGTCGGTAAGCTATGTAATCTTTATTTCTCACACCGTATTCCTGTCGATTCTTGTAGACATATTCCAAGACTACGAGATGCAATAGATAGATTGGCACGGTTTAGATTATTTCCGAGTCTGCAAGATGCATTCCAGCAGATGTCTTGGCTTGCAATTTATTTAAGCTTACCGTTAAATCTCAATAGAGCCATTTTCCACAAAGAATTGGACTGGTCAAGAAGTATGTAGAATGAAATTGAGGAGATTGAGAGGGAGAGATGCCTGTTCACATATGCTTCCGCAAAAAGTAAATCATATTCTCGTTCATTCTGCTAGGATGGGCGCACTAATGGTAGCATAGTCATCAGGCTGATATTGATCACGAGATTAAATTTTACTTTAGTCTACAGTTTCCTGTCACTTTTGCCATTACGATTTGGGTTTGGGAGTACTACAGCAAATTGGCCCCTTGAATTGAGCGCACACACAACAAGTTTCTTGGCATCAACGTCACAACTAATCCATTAAAAGGATCGGGGAGTTTGAATAGCCAGGGCAAATATACCATTTTTGTATAGGAAAAGGGAGCACAAACTGATATGCCTTATCTAAGAAATAAAAGATCATGCATGCCAAACTATCAAAAGTATGCTATACTTTCTCAAAAGCCACACACACACACACACACGCGCGCGCGCACATATAACTTAGAGACTTATGACTAACAAACATAGCATTGATCTCTCTTAAGCTACATCTGTGATTGATAGCTCAATGGTTTTTGTCGTAGCTATAGAACTCATCACAAGTTGATTAAGCATTTTATTACTCCTATGGAGGTAGCTGTATGCCACATACACGCTATAGAACTCATCACAAGGCGATCGCTCGAAACTCCACACACCCATAACCAGCCCTAATTTGCGGCACATGCCATTAAGCCACCAAATGCCTGCCTTTATCACGAGAAACATCATATTACTCTTTCCATTCCATGCTCCACCATCGCCATAGCCATTCTTAGACCTTTGGTAGTTTAATACATAATACGATACTCAGCATGGCCTCAACGCTATACAACTACAGATACACATTTAAGCTAATTATAATTGGCGACATGAGTACGTACAAAATGTTCCTATAAATTTCATATTGGGCAATAAATGCGTTCCATGGTATCGACATATGCGGTATAACATTGCCTTGAATGCACATGTATATTTGTATAGGCACAGGGAAGAGCAGCCTTTTGCGGCAATTTACAGAAAATATGTTTGCAAGTATACAAAGTCTCAATAGTGCCAACAATGCCACCAATACCAGTGCTACAGCGGCTGAATAATTGTGTATTCATTACAGAGCGAACGGACGAACCATACTATCGGCGTTGAATTTGGGACAAGGATCGTTGAAGTTGATGGCGAGAAAGTAAAGTCAGTACATGCTATCAACAATACCCTAACATAAAATGGATTGCTATGGGCGCATGCATGTATTTTGACTTGAGCCTTTTAACCTTACAATAGACTCCAAATCTGGGATACTGCTGGACAAGGTAAGCATGGGCGATCCTTTGAGTCTCAACTGCGTAACTGGATTCACCACGATTTTGACACTAACAGCTTTCTCTGCTTCACTTTTAGAGCGATTCAAGTAGGTTTGCTAATATACAGAGCTTTCCTTGTTTATAACATTCGGTGGTATTGATAACTATGAATGCAAATACACCAGGTCGGTCACCAGAAACTATTACCGTGGGACTGTCGGTGTTGCGGTCCTTTACGACGTGACAAAGTAAGCAAAGTAAAATAGCTGTTTTTAAAACAATCTACTTGCCTTGAGACTTTGACTGATTATAATCCTGCGCAACAATGCCTTAATTGATGGACAAATAGTGCTCGCTCGTTTGAGCATGCCCAAACCTGGCTAGAAGATGCAAAGGCCCTGACCCCGCCACAATCATGCATTGTTTTAATCGGCAATAAGGTATGTAATGACATTCCTGCTCTAGTTGTTGGTATTTTCATGGCCATTGGTATTTGAACAGAATAGGCTAAATTCTTCTGTAAATCATAAATATAGGCGGACCAGGAAATAAATCGCCAAGTTTATTATGAGCAAGGAGAAAGGCTTGCTGAAGAAAATGGTGGGTATATCATGGCCATGAATATATTGTACTACATATATGGTTAAAGTTCACAAGGCTTTGGGCAAATGGGTCCCCAAGAGTAGTTGCATATGAATTGGCTGGTGGTTGGGCCAAAACCTGGAAGCCCATTTCTGCCTACCAAACATTCGTTCACTACTGAAATCTTCCCATATATTGGATATTTTATTAACATGGACATCATTCTGCAATTTATAGAGATCAGTTTTATTGAAGCCAGCGCAAAAACGTAAGCCATTTAATGCATTTTAACTACTCTATACACTTTCGCATACTTTGAATGTTTTTGGTTTTTATAACGCCATTACTGTGTTTGTTTTTACAGTGGTGATGGTGTTAGAGAAGCATTCGAGAGCATTGTTCGAAAAGTTCTTGGAAAAATAGAAAGTGGGGTGTAAGTTTCTTTATAACCTTAAATGTATAAAGCCTTCTAAGGCTTTGGCGATTACTTTATTTCTAACAATCTTTTATAATCTTTTATCACTCTTTAGTATTGATCCATCAGTAGCCGAGTATGGTATAAAGAGTAGGGAAAATGCACTCAAGGTTGGAAGTAATAACACCATAACAAGTCCAGGCGAAAGTACCAATAATTCTTCCTACTTTGGTCGATGCTGTTAGGTTAACATCAGTTCACAATCTTTAACATGCTTTTTCTTTTATCCATCTGGTTGCATAGATTTTTGTATCTTTAACAATGATTGCTTTCAATAAATACATACAAAAGAAAGAAAAAGGTGTTGTTCCATATTGAGCCAAATGCAAGCTCGATGTTTGATTATTAAAAATTTGCCTTGCAATGCACTACAGCGAAAAAAATTGACTTGTTGCTTTTTAGTAACTGCTACTACGGTGACAAGATCCATTTAAGACGGACCCAGGTCCATTATTAACAGATTTATTTTTACTACTATTATAAATCCTTAGTACTTTATAGTAATTTTTTATATTATATTACTCTTTTCAATTATATATTGTTTTTTATGTATTTTTACCTTTTTATAATAAAAAATATATATATATAAAATCCTAAAAATCTTATTGAACTAAATATTTAATATCTAAACATTGAACCTCATTTCTACAAACTATTCCATCCCATATAACATAGCTACAATTATTAGACTTTGAATTGATAAAACCAATATGTAAAATAAGGCTATGGGCATTGAATACAGCCTGATAGGCTGTGACTGAAATAGTATTTACTTTATTTTACTTTAATTATTTACCCATAAGTTAGTTTATACATATTTATTAGTAGTACAACCAAATAGTTTTATAAGAATAAAACTACAATGAATTTTTACCATATTTATATATTTCATTTGGTAGCAATGCCATTTTGGCAAAATTCAATCATACATTTCTTTTAGTATATACAGTGGGTCTCAAAACTGTTCAAATGTTTTTGGTGTTAGTATAAAAGTAAGCATAACTTTGCAAATAGTAATCCAATAGACTTGAAATTTATAGGGCAAATAACATTGATGTGTATTTATAATATATTAAAAAATCAAGTTAATTTAATTAAAATTGACTATATAATCAAAGGTTAAAAAATTAAAAAGTATTTGAACGGTTTTGAGACCCATTTTATAAAATTATAAAATTTTTAATAAAAGCACCAAAAGTAATTGTAATGTTATGAAATTTAAATATAAGGTCTACCTACATGGCCTTTATACTTCTCTGCTTTAAAATCTGGTGTTTAATTACTTTTGTCATTTTTTATATACTATGAAAGTGATTAGCCCTGAAAAGTATCTAGTCATTACTTAACACCTCCAAAGTAGTTCTACAATTAAATGAGTTACTTCCATTATAAACTACTCTATTGGGACTACCTCCAAGTATCAAAATTTGGGCCTATCATAACTTAAATTAATCCCTAATAGGTGATTTTAGCTATTTTTGGATAGTAAAAAGTACCAAATTAAGAGGATGATTTTAAGTAGAGAGTTAAGGACAGTTGGGAATGTCTACTTTTTCAGGTGATTGTGATATTATCATCACATTCTTAGGAATACACATAAATATATACATTAACAACCCATAAGTACCTCATAGGTATTTCCAAATATTGTTTTACAACTGTTTTACCTAGTTTATTGTTTCTGTGGATTTTTCTTTTATTATTATTTTATCACAAATAAATACTAGTCTCACAGAACCCCTTCTGGAGATCCTTAGTTAAATCCCAACATTTTTTTCTGTGAAGACGATTGTATTTACCCTTTGTCTATCCTTGAACATCACCCCTCCAAATACTTATTATCCTACTTAAATCTTAAAACTTCAAATTTATCCTCCCAATACTTCCTCCTCTTACCCTAACCTATTCCATCCTCTTATACTATATTCTCTTCTCCATATTTCTATTCATTTCATATTCCCAATCTCCTCTTATATATTCCTTCAAATTACTAAACAAAAAAAAAATTTATATATACATAAAATAACAAAACAAATACTTACTATGTCTACTCCACAACAACCAACTGATGATATCCCCCCTAAAGAGGATTCTATCCAACATATGGCTAAACTTACAGCCCTTCTCCAAGATCTACAAATACAGAGAGGGGATAAACAAGACCTCCTTGAGGACCTTGAAGTCAAATATATAACTATACCAGTAACTGCTGAATATCATCAAGAATGAAAAGTAATGGAAGAGTCCATTGCTCAAGCAAAAAATGAACTCAAAATACTTCGCCAGCATGTCAGTAACATCAAAGATAGGATCAGTTATCGCCAACAAGTTATCGACCTTGAAGCCCAAGAGGTGGCACCTTCAACCGAGAGCCTTGATGAACCACCAATCCAACCTCCTACTAATGGACGACAGCAAAACCGTGTTACATTCAGTGAAATGCCAGATATACATAATAACAGCATGATATCAGTATTATCAAATTACCAAAGTCAAGCACAGAGAATACCAATGCCACATAACCTTCCCATGTTCAGAGAAGGCCCTAATGCAATTAATGATTCTTCTGAATTCTTTATTCGTTTTAGGCATGCTCTAATAGCAGGAGATGCTGACCCTGACCTATATTGGCCATGTTTTTTGCCAATTTGCCTTCCACCAAGTATTGCCACTTGGGTTGAAAGCAAGTGTGATCCCAACTGGTCTTTTGAGCAGCTCATCAAGAAATTCCTGAGGCATTTTGATAATACACAATGCAATGCCCAAGCTATTCATCAATTTTATTCGATAAAGATAAGAAATGATGAAACTATCTCCAACTTCTTACTACACTTCGAATCATTAATGGGTGCTGCTAAGATTTCAGGCAGGGATAAATCTGTAACCCAATTTCTAATCTCTTGTCTCCCAGGAGATGTTCAATGGGCAGTGCATGGTGCCATTGAGAGTGGGCGGATTGAAAATTTAACCACTGATGAAGTTATCGACTATATTTCCACTTTACTACCTTCAAGACATGGCATACAAACATCAGTACCTAAACAAAGAACTATCACAGTAGAATTGAAAAGTGACAAGCCTTATTGTACTTTTCATAAAACTTACACTCATGATAGTAAGGATTGTCTTTGCCTAAAGTCAATAGCTGTAAAAAAGGAACCAATTTCCAATAACCTACATACCAATACCACTGAATACAATAACCAAAGTAGCTATACCAAGACCAATACCACATGCTTCAAATGTGGTAGAAAAGGCCATTACTCAACAGAATGTCCTTCATCTACCCCAACTGTCAAAGTTACCGAGGTCGTTTCACAGTCTTTCATTGAGCAGGAGACATTACCAGAAAGTGAAGAACAACCTTATTGTGCAAAGGTTTCTAATACCAATTCTACCAATGAACCTTATGTTGTTCCTATTATTATCAATGGAATAAAAGCAGTAGCTTTTATTGACACAGGTGCTAATATGACATTTATTGATGAAGAGTTCATCAAACAACACAATATACCTTTCGATACACTGGAGGGTTCTATTAAGGGTGCTTCTAAAGAAGCAGTTATACCTCGTACTGGACTTTCTGAACCACTCTACATCGAATGCGGCAAACTCTCTATATACCATAGGCTTGAGATTATGAAGGGAATGGAGGACTACTCTATTATTCTTGGCCGTGATCTTATACCACAGTTGAATATCTATGCTTTTGGGTTGCCTTTCGAATACTCTCTGCGAGATGATCCTATTACCCCTGTAATAGATGAGACCATACCATCACCAGTAGCTAGTAATTTCACAGAAGCAGAGCAAGAACCTTCATTCCAAGAGCTAAGAACTAACATTATTGATACTATCAAACCACTTTTGGATTACAACCAACAAATAACCCCTGCTATACCATGTCCATTACCTGAGGCAGTAATACGACTTCCCACACCTGAAGGAGAAGTTGCCTACAAGTGACAATACCCAATAGCACAGTCAAAACAGCCTGCGATGAGTTCAGAGATACAAAAGTGGCTGCAAATGGGTGTCATCAAAGTAGCTCCTACTGATACCACATTTAATACACCAATATTTCCTGTACCTAAGAAAGACCACTTGGGTCTCAAATCCGGATGCTGACCATGTAATGATTTTCATGACCTTAATGAGCTCCTACCTGATGATTCTTTCCCAATTCCACTAATCAATGATATATTTGAAGCCTTATCTGGAGCACAAATATTCAGCTCTCTTGATTTGAAGTCTGCTTTCAATGCCTTTCCAATCCATGAAGATGACCAACATAAAACAGCCTTTACATGGAATGATGTCCAATATGTTTTCCAGCGTGCCCCATTTGGACTCAAGATATTGCCATCAAAGTTTCAGCGTGTAATCAATATGATCCTTAAAGATCTACCATTTGCACGTGCATTTATCGATGATATTGTCATATTCTCTAAGACACGTGATGAACATGCAGATCACCTTAAGCAAGTCATTCAACGCCTTAATGAAAATAACTTACAACTCAACATTCCAAAGACCCATTTTGCCCATCTTCAAATTAAACTATTGGGCTTTACTATTACCCCGGAAGGCCGTTCAGTTGATCCTGACAGAATTGCTAATGTATCCCAGTGGCCTTTGCCAACCACAACCAAACAACTGCAACACTATCTGGGTTTTGTAAACTATTTCCGTGACTTTGTTCCTACAATTCCCAATATCACTGCACTTTTTGATGCTATTCACTGTGCAGAGTGACAGACCAGGGTCGTCCGGGACGAGCCTCAACTGTTCTGGAAAAGTTGTTGCTGAAAGACTTTCGTCCTGAACGGTTAAGGGTCGTTCAGAATGGTAAAGGAGGGAAAAGCACAAGGGTGTGTGGATAGCAGAATAAAATATCGTTCAGGATGAATCTGAACATGGAAAGGAATGTGAATAAAGGATAGTAATAGGAAGTCGTCCAGAATGACAATGGATGAGAGAGAATGATTTCAAATGGAGGACAATAAGATTTAAACTATAACTCTTCAAATCCTTTCAACCACAACTTTATTTTTAACTAAATAAAAGTATGATTATATAAAAGGTAATGA
>JANBPU010000127.1:0-45625 GCA_027575805.1 Mycoemilia scoparia | reverse complement strand
ACAAGTATTTTTTATTACCTTTTATTATATATTTTATATATCAGATCACAATACTACGTTTTGGACATAGTATTCTACGTCTCAGACTTAGAATTTTGCCATAGTGTACTGGGAGAGAAAAGAAAAGAAAAGGTAAAGGCATTATAATGAAAAGCAGTGCATTACATTTATATACCTAGTTTAAAACCAGTGCCACATGGATGATGTTTTACTATCCAAATTCCCTACATGGTTTTACACATCTAAGCCATATGGCATACATAAATAACACACATTTACTTTATTAGAATCTGAAACATGAAAAATGCTGGTACATATGGGTAATAATTTTTGAATGAAGAATGTTTATAGGAGCAGTCACAGTCAAATGAGCAGGTTTGTGGGGGAATTTATAAGGGCATTACTGTGTTTCCTTTTGATGGGGAGCTTTCCATATGGTCAGGTTTCACTAGTGATTGAATCTATGGTAGACAAAAATATGGCCTCGGATTTTGGCCCAGCCATGAGTCAATCCATATGCAATTCCTGGGGGGCCTATTTTGCCCAAGGTAGTGTGAAACTTGGCCATATGTGTGGTTATTTTTGAAGGGTGAAAGTTTACTAGTAAAACTGGACATCCGCTTGGCTATGATTGCCCCTATAATCATTGGTCACCAAAATTCACCCTTCAAAAATTATTACCCATATGGGTGGTTATTTTTGAAGGGTTATATAGTCATCCATTTGGCTGTGATTCCCCCTATAAATATTCACCTTCAAAAATTATGATCCATATACCCATCTTTCATGAGTGTATATTGTAATAATTTGTGTAATTTCTTTGAAAGAGAAGCATTTAAAAAGAAACCTTCTGTATAATATATAATCAATCTAAAAAACCAGTAGTGATTTGTATTTATATTAATTTACTACTACGTCACATCTATTTATTTTGACATCCATGCGAATTCCTACGTATATCAAAACAAAAGCAAACTCTTTGTTTAGTAGCTGTTCATATTAAATAACAGCAGCTGGGCAATTGATATTACTAAATATACGGCAAGACTTCATTAGTAATCGAATTTATGTTAGGCAGAATGGGAACTCGGGGCTCTGCCCCAACCATCAGCCATATCATATGCAACCACTCCTGAGGACCCATTTTGCCTAAGGCCCTGATAGCTTTGGCCATGTGAGAAATTATTTTTGAAGCGCCAAATTAATACTATCAATGATAATAAAGGCTTGGCCAGTATGCAAATTGAAGCTGGCCTACTAGTAAAAATTAGTAGCCCTTCAAAAATAATCCCTCGCATGTTGCTTTTTTACTTTCTACTAGCAATGCCAATGTGGCGGTGCACAGCGCTGACTGTAGAAGGAATAGCAATTCAACAATTGACACTTACCAATTTCTGGGGACCGCCTGGCTGAATAAGACAGTTGATTACAGAGATCTTTTCGGTTTCTTTCAAGGATGCCTCGAATGCGCCGGCCAAATCCTCAGGTGTACGAACCAAGTAACCAACGCCACCCACTGCCTCAGCAATCATTTCATATCGTACGTCTGGAAGTAGTGCAGTTGATGGCAATTTGCGATCACTGGCAAGTGCTTGGTACTGGTTCTCATCCAGACCGTGATAAATTCCGTTGTTGTTAATGATGATCATAATGAGCGGAAGCTTGGCCCTGGCTGCTGTCTCAAGTTCAAGTGCACTGAATCCAAATGCCGAGTCGCCGACAATACCAATCACACGCTTGGACTGGCCATAATAAATCTGTGCTGCGATGGCAAAGCCTAAGCCAACACCCATGGTCGCGAAGGTTCCTGCATCAAGTCTCTGGCGGGGAAGATCAAAGTCAAATACGCTGCGAGCAATGTCCATAGTGTTTGCACCCTCACTGACAACGACTGTGCTATTGTCTTCTGGAAGTCTACTGCGAATCTCGGCAAATGCTCTATGGTACGTCATGGGGAGGGCTTGGCTGGTAAATTTGACCGCCAATTTGTCAATGTTGGTCTTGATTTTGGCACCCAGCTTCTTGACAAACTGATCCCGCTCTTCAATAACCTGGGGGCTAGTGGCTTCGGCTTCTGGTGTGCTGAGGAGCTGCTGAACTACCAATGGAAGGTGCCCTATAAGTGGAACGTCCACATGTCTGTTGGTCCCAATTTCTTCGCCAGCCACATCAACCTGAATAACTTTGGCCTCGCTATCGAATCGGAGGCCAAAGTGTAGAATCCAGTTTACTCTATTTAAGAAGCAGACATGAGTTAGAGCTCCTGAGCACTACACCCATGGAAAAATGGACAATAGTCGGTATTGTTATTTATATAAACAAAACTTACCGAGCACCCAGCAAGATAATGACATCAGACTGTGCCAAAGCCATCGATCTAGCAGCAGCAACGCATAGTGGGTGTGAATCTGGAACTACACCCTTACCCTATACACATTTTACAATATACATTCGCATATGTATTAATAACAGACCTGGCTTGAGGATAACATATGAAAAATAACATCAATATGGCCAAAGTGTATAAGGCTTTAAGCAAAACGGGTCCTCAGGCGTAGTTGCATATAAAACGGCTGATGACTGAGTCAAAAAAATGAGGACCCATTTCTGCCAACCCCAGACTCGATCACTAGTGAAATCTTTTCATATATCTGCATTGTCAAGTACATATAATATAAAATAAGAAAGACTTACCATAGGGGTGGGCAAGAACGGAATCTTATACTGCTCAATGAACTTGCGGATCTCATTTTCACCGCGTGAGTATGAAGCACTATAAATAACAATGAAATCGGATAATGTTGTAGTTTGAATATCAGTCTTATATAAATATTTTTTAGTTGTTTCGTATGTGTATCTCCGTTAATTTGCGCTGGTTATTGTATATGTAGCCATCATATAAATAATTGTGCTTTTGGTGACGACATACCCCTTTCCAATAATTGCCAGTGGCCTTTTTGCTTCCGAGATCAGCCTTGCGGCATTGAAAATATCATGTGGGTCGGCCTGATAGAACGATGGTTTCCAGAAGGAAGTGTGCTTGGAAACGTCGAGATCTTCATCGACTGTTCCTTGAATAATGTTTGCTGGCTATATAAACGCATAAACACTGTTGTAGGCACTTGTTATAATGATCTTGTTTGTTTGGTAGCTAATCGAACTTACAAAGTCCAAATATGCAGGACCGGGCCTGCCAGTTGCCGTGGATCGGAAGCCCTTTTCAATAAATGATGGAATGTGCTTAATGGTAGGTGGACGAGCGGAGAATCTGTAATATTAAAAAAGAAGTAGACATTGGGTACAACTGTTGTAATATGCAATTTACCAGTCAAAAAATACAATGAATTTAAGGATTTAGCGCAAAACTGTTACTTACTTGGTATATGGGCGACACAATTCTACTTGGTTTAGTTCTTGGAATGCACCAGCACCTTCCTATTATAGAATTGCAAATAAACATTAACATATAAGAGCATCCTATAAAAGGTTGGTACTAGGATATTCCCTTGGATAATAACCAATTATCACTCAGACTCTAGCTAGAATGCAAGATTTATGGACTGATTTGCATGGAATGCATGAGGGCACCAGTCTGTTCCCCTTTGATGGAGAACTTGCCATAATATTTGTCTTCACAAAAATATATATAATATTTATAAGGAAATGGCTTTCTGAAAGAAAGTAGGCGACGGGCGATGCTTACCAAGAAGGATTCGCAGGAGCCACCGATTACCAGAATTGGCCAGTTGTTGACCTGAGCATTCACGATCCCAGCCAAAGCTATTCAAACACACAGAAAGAGATAAAAATCAAAAGCCATACACATAATGAATGGCTCAACACAGAAATTTCTTATTTGCTTACCATGCACAACACCAGGGCCAGAAACAACAAGACAAACACCGGGTCTTCCACTCAAATAGCCTATTCAGATATAAATGCGCCCACCAAAAAAAACAAGACATTTGTTAAAAAGAAAATTTCCAAAAACAGAGTTTGAGTTACGCAAAGATAAGAAATGAATATCGATAATTACCCCATGCTGAAGCAGCATAACTAGCAGATTGCTCATTACGGAAACCAACAAATTGAATACCTTCTTCCATACAAGCCTCCGCCACCTTTGAAAAGATATGGGAAACAGAGATAAGCGCACAAATAGATTAGTATAACCATATTTGGTAATCCATGAATACATATATGATCGGTACATCATTATAAATGAAGGGACAACAACAACAACAACAACAACAACATCAGTTAGGAGCGTATTTCATGCCATTAGTAGCAACAACAGTAATAATAGTTTGTGGATTAACTGTAATTGTAATGTTAGTGGTGGATAAATCCATTTATTAAAACTTACTTCAACTACGGGAATACCAACAATACCGAATACAACGGTAACGCCTTGAAGTTTCAGAGAACGGGCAATTACGCTGGCACCTGTAGTCTTGGTAATATTGGCTTCGGCAGTTGGTGTGTTGCCATTAACAGGGATATCATCGTGATGGTTGTTGGCTGAAGTAGACATCGAAACGGGCATAACTATTTCTAGTACGTCTATTATAGGCTTAGTAGCACGTATTTATAAATTACCGATGTATGGACAGTATAGTAATACAAAAGTGTCGGGTAATAAATAGAAAGATCAAAAGAGAGATGTGGTGGTCTATAAAGGAATAAATAAAGTAAGAAAAAATAAACAAGAAAGAGAAAGCAGAGATGAATGCTTTTATGTTAGAGTCCAATTTACACTTACAAGGAGCAATAGAGTGGTTTCAGTTGGTTATAGATATATGCGTTGTATGCCTTTTTATTGGTACCAAAGTCACAGAGGTGATTATGGAGATTAAAACAGCGTATCTCCGCGTGAGAGCGTATTAAAAAATGCTAGTAGAAGGAGATATTTATGATGTTTACAACAGGTGATGACGAAAGGGCCAAGGCAAAAAGATCTGTAAACAATAATGATGACGGATAAATAGGGGGATTATTTAAAGTATTGGTGGATATAATAATCTCTATGATGATAACGATTACCTTTGGTAAAAAAGACAAAGACCATAACAGCGGCTCTTTATAAGAGTCGTCACCGACCACGCATACAATTTACAGACTGAGTATATGGATATTTGGGAAATACCAAAGCGTTTGTATGTTAAGATAAGTTTACCTGGCAGGCATTATCTCCAAACAACACCATATATGCCTGCGTGTGTGTGTAAGTGTGATAAGCAGCCAATCCAAAACTATCGGATCCAACCGCACCTACTCTCCCACCCCGTATGCAACTGGTTGTGTGACGGGGGATTCTGTAAAGCCATTGTGGAGTACAAGCGACTGGGGCGCTTATTTTTTCCCCTTGAGGACAAATTATCCCATATGGTGCCCAACCACTTTCACAACCTGATAGTCCCAAATTGCCTTTCTAAACACACATGGCTTTTAAAATCCCCCTGTGCCTTTATTTTTTCAGATTTATTACAAAACGCTCAGTGGTGGCTGTGATAGATAACAGCTAGCCAATAGGAATGGTTCTTGCGGCTTGCAATACTTCCTGGAATCTATACAAATTCTTTATCTTGATGATTTAAGTTTCTTTTCTCTTGTAGCATTGCAAGTCACATCACATTAGCTGTAATTTGGGCAATAATTTTTGAAGGGTGAAAGTTCACTAGTAAAACTGGACACCCGTTTGGCTGTGATTCCCCTATAATCACCAGTCACCAAAATTCACTCTTCAAAGATTATGATCCATTTGGATATGTTAAACTGGTTTTAATGCGTTTGGGTATTATGATACAGCTGCGTACATAATAATTATTGGAAATCTATTGAACGCATTTGGCAGACAGATAAGATGGCCACAACAACAACTTTATCTATTCAGCCAGCCAGGTCTGAAAAGACGTGATAGTGAAGAGGGTATGGTGTGATCAGACAGTTGGATTCGGATCTCCCTCTTTTCGCACACCCTATGCATATCACACATATTATTCCTTATCAGCAGCCCACACACACACTAAGCACAGCCACTGTTACTACAATGGCCAAAGAGCTGTTGGTCGTGTGTCTGCTGCTAGAGATAAGGAGCGTCTTTGCTTTGTAGGGATGGTTGGTGTATGCATGCTATCTCTATTATTATTATTATTGGACAGGCATGTCGTAAGATTTGACTTGAAATCGAATCTATGGTAGTAGGCAGAAATGGGCCCTCGGGCTTTGCCCCAATCATCAGCCATTTCATATGCAACCACTCCTGAAGACCCATTTTGCCTAAGGCCCTGATAGCTTTGGCCATTTGCTCTATTAAAAAGTAGAGATAAGGACTAGTCACTCCCCCCCCCTTTCTTTATGAAATGGCATATGAGCGATTATTTTTGAAGGGCTAAGTTTTACTAGTAGGCCAGTTTCAACTTGAATACTGGCCTTCATATATTTTCATTGATAATACTAGTTTAGCCCTTCAGAAATAACTACCCATATTAACCACCTGTATAATTCAAACCCAATAACTTCTTCCAAATGACTATGCATTAGAGCTTCTATCATCTTATTGCCTGCTCACTCACTTACAGGGACTACTGATTGAATAGCGCCACCACAAGTAGGCTTCATCCAGAAACCCTTCAGTTGAACATTAGACTCAACACAGTCTGCATCTCCATCGTTATCTCTTTCCTCTCTTTCCCAAATAGTTTAGCCACTTGCCTTTGTTTAAGAAAGCATGGCCTCAAAATTGTGGCTAAAAACCATACTCAAAACAGAAGATAAGGTTGCTTGATGATTTTCATTAGCTTTTCTATGCGCCAAGGCTAGTAGAACCCCACAGGAATTTATGGGAAAAGAGACTGCTTCTTTTATTTGTAAAAATCTTGCTCTCTCTCTCTCTCTCTAAATGTTTACAAAGCAAGCTGATTTACTTTACAGAATGCAGTGCGAATCTTTTTATATCCCTCTAAATATGTAATTGCAGCAGTGATAGTAGTATTAATGTTTCCTTTGAATGATATACTATAACATTTCAATCAAGAATGAAAGCAAAGTTGACATCCCTTGAAACACTAGTGATATTTTCAAAGCCAATTCCTTTTTTAAATAAATGGAAAGATTTCATTAGTGATAGAATCAATGGCAGGCAGAGATGAGCCCTTCCATATGCAACTACTCCTGAGGACCAACTTTGCCTAAGGCCTTATGAAATAAAGCCATCTCATCTCTTTATATTCACACCACATTATAAAAAATGAATTGTTTACAACAATGCTTTCATTATTAGATATAAAAAATAAAATCAAATATACCAACACCAAAAAATCTCTCCTTTATTCTAGTTTTGTCTGGGATCATAAGTTCTCTTTTAGATATGGATCATAATTTTTGAAGGGTGTATGTTGATAGGGGCAATCCCAGCCAAATGTGCGACTCTATAGCCCTTCAAAAATAACTACCCATATGGCCTTTTGTTTCTATGGGTTTGGTGCTGATCCGCTGTTGCCACCTGTCTTATCCTTGGGACCATCACCACCACCAGCCTCCGACCGTCCAAAAGCAGCAGCCTTCTCTTCCTCAGCTGCCTGTTTAGCAATCATTTTAATCTGGGCCAACTCCATTTCAATACGTTCCCGAGCACGAACTACCTTGGAAACCAAATAATGCGAACCGCCCTCTGCTGGATCATTGGCTTTATATAAATGTTCATATTTCTACAATAGCATATTATATATTATACATTTATTAGTTACCCACACAACTTTTTCTATATCTATACCCAGCTATAGATGACTATAACGCATAGTCACTGTATTTTAGATATTTATTTACCTTGGCGAATTCTTCAGCGTTATGTATATCATCAATATTCAGGATCTTTGTAGACTCTTCAAGCGTTATTCCAGACCTTTTCGTCAACTCGTCCCCGGATGCTAATGCTGATGCATCAGGTCCTCCACTGCCACCAGCTGCTGCTCTAGCTGCCGCCGAATCTATACATTATTATTAATGGAATAAACCTATTAGCGCAATTCTTTCTCATAAATCCCTTCATTCTAAAGAATTAAATTTTTGGACTTACTGGCTGCTGCTTGTTTATATGCATCAGCAAATGCACGGCCCAGGATTCGGGTGCCTGTAATGACCATTTGTATGATAGCTCTTGGCGCCGACATTTTCTATCTTTTGTGTGTGAATGCGTATGAATTTAAGGGAGAGGGTGTGCGAATTGACAACTAATCTCAAAATCTTTAGAGCCAGTAATAATGCAAATACAATAAAATGCTTAAATATATGTATATATAACAATAAGAAACAAAAAGAATGATATAAAACCACACCAGTAGCAGATCAATCGAAATATCCTTCTTTTCTGATAGAGATCTATCTATCTATCTTTAAAAGTTGTTTCTAGAACCACCAGCAAATAATTGAAAAAACTGGGTTACTTATAACAGTCAAGCCAACTTTTTGTATCTGAATTAGTTTGATTTCATAAGCCTTGTTTATGTGGTTTGCGATAGATCAAAATTATTATTGATATGATTAAATTACTGGCTGTATTATGGTAGAATTCTTTGGTTTGTTGGCTCTTTGGCACAGAGCTAGTTAATTAGATAGGCCTATACTTTTTCTCTCAGAGTCACATCATCATTCCAATCAGCATGTTTCTGTCTGATAGAGACTGTTCATTTGTCATAGTTTTGGTATACTATAGACTCATAAGTATAACACTTTATGTACAAAAGCAATTCCAATTCTATAGATACAGAATGTTTTGAACTATTAGGTAGTTCATAAGCCCGAAAAGACATGACAAATCCAATAATATTATGGCTTGTAGGCCATTGTTTATAGTGCCAATTATATATTATTATTAATGTTACTATTGCTTTACATCCCCCCAATCTTGGTAACAATCACTTCATTATAAGGAAAACTCATATTAAATAACTCAATATAAAGAATAACGTTAGTTACATTAGCCGGCCAGAAAGCTTTGAATAAGTTGTCAACAAAACTGGTGAAAATAAAAAAGAGCTAACTGGAGAGGCCAGCAAAGCACCACAACAGAAACAGCCCAAAATTCTAGAGCCTGATGTTGTGTAGCTTAACGAATGGTTGCCAAAATATATGGCCCGCATGGAAGCGATAGAAACAGTCACAAAGGAGGATGAAATAACAAAAGTACTGAGCCTTTTGTGGAATGCAAGGCCTTATATAACAACAACCACAAGACATTCTAGCTTCATCTATTATGTTTACTTTTCGAGGTTCGGATATAATGACAAAAGTAAATCTTAACACTCTGTCTTTAGCATTAACTAGGGTAGATGCTCTATGAAAGGTGTACTAACTGAATGGGGTCAGCGTTATTAAATCTAACTTATAAAATATCATAGTCAAGCTTTTATTGCAAAGTTTGTGTGATTATTTGTATATTCCTATTGATTATGGTGTCATAAATCCATTTGTATTCTTTGTGTGGAAGAAACATAGTCGCTATTACTACTGCAAGCTGATCTTTAATAAAAACATCTACATCACATTGTGCGTTTAATTGAAAATTTTCATGTAGCCCATAATCATAAACAATAGATTGAGATATAACCCATCATCATCATCATCAGCAAAAATTTATAAAGGAAAATATTGGGGCTACAAAAAGTTTATTTGATATATTACTTACTCAAACTAAATCCAAAAACAATGTCGGTTATACATGAATACAAGAATATAATATCGTATGGCGATACTGTTATATTTTATATGGCAAGTACACGTACACATATCTTCTTGCTAACATTCGTGATTGAAACAGCACACTAACAATAATAATAATAACAGAGTCCAAGCAATATGTCTTCGACAGTGATCCAAAAAGATCGAACATATAACACACGGAATGGAGTATACCACCATAACCAGATGGTCGGATTATCATATGGACAAAAGGTAAATAAATAGCCAATATATAAACACAGGAGAACTGACAGAAAGTAGCAGGAGCATATTATAAAACTATTGCTGTTGTAATGATAGATGAAGGCTACTTCGGGAAAAGGAACAATGTATTTGTTACACCCAACTCCAGAACTATGGACTAAAGTATTGCCCCACCGCACCCAAATTCTTTATTTGCCCGATATCTCATTTATCTCAATGTGGCTGGACCTAGTTCCTGGTAAAAAAGTCATTGAAACTGGTAAATATCATTTCCTTCTTTTATATATCGCAAAAAAAATTATTGGAAAATTTCCTAGAGATAGTTCAGTAATAATAATAATAATAATAATAATAATAATAATAATAACTGGAAATGATTTGTGAATGCGCACAGGAACTGGAAGTGGATCGTTCTCACATTCTATTGCCAGGAATATCAGTCCAGACGGACATCTGTACACATATGAGTACCACGAACAACGATTTGAAAAAGCCAAGGCCGAGTTTGAAGCTCATGGGCTTTCCAATATTGTAACTTCAAAACATCGGGATGTTATTGCCAATGGGTTTGATATTGAAAACTATGTCGATGCAAGTAAGTTACTTCTCTTCTATCTATCTATAGCAATAATCCTTCAGCATTATCATAATCATATCTTAACTAAGCTTCCACTTTTAAAATGCATCATACATATACTTACAAATCCATGGCAATTATCCTACCGATTTTTATAGTATTTCTCGATCTGCCTGCCCCTTGGGAAGTAATCGGGGCTTCCAAAAAGGCTTTCAACAAGGGCGTAGTTGGACGGATATGTAGTTTCAGTCCTTGTATTGAACAAGTCCAAAGAACTGTTTTGGCACTTAATGAGCATGGCTTTACTGGTAAGTGTTAGTCAGTTCCAAACACGATATATCTTCTATATTTGTGACCCAATATGTAATATTGCATTCTATCCATTTATATGGGTAGCTATTTTTGAAGGGCGAATGTTTGATAATCAAATGTGATTGCTGCCCCTATAATCATTGACCACCAAAAACCATCCTTCAAAAATTATGATCCATATATCCAGAACCTCCCAACTATAAAATTACAAACAAATAATTTTATGCATATATTTGATGTATAGGAATCCGAATGTATGAATGTCTGGTTCGTGATTTCGAAGCCCAGCATATTCCATTACCCGATATATCGACCGCAATGGATGGAGCCAAAGTCAAATTCAAAAAATTACAGTTTGAACAAAAGTTGGCACATAAACGTAAAAGACTAGACACTGACAGCATTAGCACTGCTACTACTGGAAACAATAGCGATGCTTCTAACAGCACCAATAATGGCTCTTCTTCATATTACCGATATAGTTTGGCTTCAAAGTGTGGACAATGTGAGACACGTGGACATACCAGCTATTTAACATTTGCTGAACTTGTTCCAATCCTTGAATCTACCACTGTTGCTGTTTCGGGTGAAAAAGAAGAAGAAGCAAAAATTCAAGTTTAGATTAAAGATTGAGAAAAGGGTGGTGAAATGAAATCCTTTGTGGGTAAAATACATCTAGTTTTCTTTTTTGACTGAATAATTGGTGATTTATTTCTTGTTTTATGTGCGATTTTTATAAAATTATTGCCTCTTAAAAGAATAAAATAAAAGTAGGGAGATTTGTGCATTAACGTTTCTTTCTTTCTTGGATTTAATAGTAATAGCAATGACTAGATGTATGAAAGTTGAGAAAATCTCATAGAAATTGAAAATGAAAATTCAAAACCCATAACGGCAGTTGATATAATTTTTTTAACATTAAACAAAGTTAATAATGAAATATAAACTGAAAATGATAGTAGGAAATCAAGGGTATAATATTTGTTGGCTCAATTTTTATAAACAAGGCCATAACTACAGAGTATATCATCATAATAGCATACAAAAGACAAAATGGTAAACAAAAAGCAAACTTATTTTATCATCTACTAAAACATCCTAGCATAAACAAAATTGAATTCTCCAAATATTATTATTTTATTTTATTAATACAACAATTAACTTGAAAAAATATATACATGTAGGCACGTAATCAAGAAAAAGCACAGCAAGTATTATCACTATCGTCATTTATCCAACACAGCTACACATAAATAAACATACCAAGGTTAATAACAGTTGTATATGAACATTTATACTGAAATTGCCATCGAATTATTAGATCGATGCTGTATCGATTCCGTGAAACTCAAGCCATAGAACTTGGACTAAAAAAGCCTAAAGAAAAACGACCATACTTGGCATCTGAAGTAAAGTCGCTCCCCGAAGCTGAGAAATGGCGACAACAAGTTATTAGAGATGTTGCAAGAGGCGTATCTCGAATTTATGATGGCAAGTCCTCAATAATATATATATATATCTCCAAATTTCTCTAGCTAGTTACTTACTAAAATATTTATTTATGGATGTAGAGAGTTTAACAGAAACACAGATTCGTGACATAAACGATGAGATCAATAAATATTTGAGGGAAAAGGGACATTGGGAGAATCAGATCAAAAAGCTAGGAGGACCAGATTATAGAGTAAGTAGTTTCAAAAGAATTATTTTTCTTATCTGGTGGATGGAAGGGGGAGAGAGAGAGAGATTTTTAACTCTTCAAAAATATTTAATGACGCAATAACGATAACAATATAGAAAATTGGACCAAAGATGTTGGACCACGAAGGCAAAGAGTTACCAAACAACCGAGGATACAAGTAAGTACCACTAGTACCATTTGTTGAAAACCTGGGAAAAGTTCAATAATGAACTTTATGACCTCTCTTCCAGCATCAACTCAGAATCAGGGAAAGAAAGAAGGAAGCCAAGAATTTATGAATCTATGAATGATTTCCAGAGGCTTGGATCATATTGTCTGTATATTTAATTAAATATGCTGCATGAATGTCTGCACTATGTACTTTTACGTGTAGGTACTTTGGTCGAGCAAAAGATCTTCCAGAAGTCAGAGAATTGTTTGAACAGGAAGGTAAGGAGTTTTACACGCACTCTAGTCAGTTGAAAAGAAGAAGAGACTATTGGCCAAACAAAAGAGATATAAGAATTAATTAATATATGTATTTTATGGTGTAATGATAATTGTTTTTTGTGTGTGGGTGGGTGTGGCAGCTACCGAGTCGGTGGAAAAAACACGTTTTGAATTGTACAAGAGTGTGGATGCAGCATATTACGGATATCAGGATGAGGATGGAGATGATGGCGAGCTTTTGGAATATGAGGCTAAAGTTCAAGAAAAATGTAGGTGTTGCTAGTGTATGTGAATAGTGAGAAAGAAGGCTATTGTTTAGACTAAAGTCTTTTTGTTATTTTGGTTATCATTTAGTGATCGAAAAACTTCGAAAAAATCATGATGCTTCCCTCATCGATAGCAGTAGCAGCAGCAGCAGCAGTGATAACAGTGAAAGTGATTAGTGATGGTAGTGTTTGTTGATGAGGGAAATGATTAATATTTCTTTTTTAATAAAAATGAATAATTATTATTTTGGCTTCTAGAAAATAAAAGCAAGCAAAATACACTGTCATCAATAGCACAACAAAATAATCGATCGGAGTTTGAATGAATGAATGAAGGAATAAATTTATGTAGCAGGGCTTTGTACAGAATTCAGGAGAGACAGACAAACAGAGAAAATACCCATGCAGATACGCCCACACAAACAATGTAGAACAGAAAGGAGTGGGTATGCAGCTGCTGCCCATACTTTTTAGAGTGTGAAGCACTTCTATCACACAGGCCGCTGATTCATTTTATGTAAATCATAGAACGAGCCCAAATATTTGGGTTGTGCTTTTGGCTATTTTTCTTTCCCTCTTTCTTTTTTCCTTTAATTTATTCAATCCAAGGTGTATTTTTATTAGTACTATAATATTAAAATTAATGCGATGCTAAGGTCACGGGGATATCAAGACTATAGCAGCACTACTGGGTTTAAAAATATCAAAAGTTTCGGCAAGAGAAGAGCTCCACAAAGCGATAACAATTCTAAACCACCGTCATCAGCAAAAACAAAGGTTCTGGACTGCGACTTTCCATTGTTTCCATATCCAACAACACGATTCATTTCCTACACCAGCATCCTCCAAGTCAGTCCACACACCCAAGCATTATCCAATTCAACAAGCAAAAACGCTTCATCTACATACAATAAACCTCCGACTCCAAAAAATCACCATCACAACCATAGTCATTTCAATAACCATGATACTGACAACCAGCTTAATACTACATC
Source organism: Mycoemilia scoparia (assembly GCA_027575805.1). Classification (NCBI taxonomy): domain Eukaryota; kingdom Fungi; phylum Kickxellomycota; class Kickxellomycetes; order Kickxellales; family Kickxellaceae; genus Mycoemilia; species Mycoemilia scoparia. The sequence continues at coordinate 31,402 of JANBPU010000127.1, read as the reverse complement.
CACAACGCCAAACAATGTACAAAATTTTACTGACGATCGAATATCGCAGCGATTAGCAAAAATCGGCCACCAACTAGTCCAGATCGACACATACCAATTTGCTTGTATAGAGCTCCAAAAAATCATGATAAACCTGGCCTCTTCCCCATCCTCAATAAGAACCTTTTCTGAGGCATCTTCGCTATCGCTATTGGCTACACCCAGATCATCAGCATCATCATCATCCATAACAATGCCAGGAACAGCACTAACGTATCGGAGAACCAATAGCAACCAATTATTGGCCATTGGGCCTGAAGTCGAGCGCAATTTGTTTCGATGTTTGAAAATATGCCATCGGTTATCAAAATTCACTCGCTGCTACATCAATGGTAGTAGTAATAGTAGCAATGGAGGAGGAGGAGGAGGAGGAGGAGGGTGGGGTGGGTATGATATTTGTTATTTTTGGCAGGTCCAAAATGTGGCTGCTCGCTTCATAGCCAGAAGATTACGAACCGAGTATTACAAAATATCCATCCTTAAATACTATTATAAACTCAATCAAAGAATTCGACTGCAAAATAGTAGTCGCAATTGCCATCATCATCATCATCACGTGCTTGGCAATCCGACTACTGGATCCGAATCAAGCCCAAGCTTAAGCGCAGGCAATGACAATGACAATACCAACCATGAAGAAGGAAATGAGAATTGCCAGCCACTTTATATGGGCAGGATATATGAACCCCGAATAAGCGACATTCTCCAGTCATCTCCACCCTCATCCTTGATAACAACCCAGAAATCTACCCCTAGAACCGATGATAGTGATAATGACCATAATCATAAAGATGAAAGGATGCTACCACTTCCCAGACTAAACAGACAAACAATAACAATGCTGTGGGCCAGATTTTTTATTGCCAATGGAAACGCCAGCGGTGAGGAACATTCAAAATGGTTGCGAGAATCGGTGCTGAGATATAAGCTTCGTGGAAAAAGAACAGCAAATATGCCTACTATTTTGAGACCATTGGCCAATGATGACAAACCGCCGTCTACCGGTGATGGATATCCAAAGAAATCCTCCTGCTTTTTGGCCGAGGATGAGCCTCGACATCCTTATCATTATTATCCTTCATCTGGATCGACTTTAGTTGGTGGAGCAATATCGTCGTTTTCAGTGCCTCAAGAAATCAGACATATCGATAATGCTGAGAATAGAAGACAGCCATCAATAGTGGCTTTAAATATAGTCGATAATCAATTACAAATGGCTGAGCAGATAACTTTGCTAAACAACGAAAACTTGCAAGATGCCACCACCATCAATAATAGCTCATCACCGCCGCCATCAATGGCTGCTGTTGTTGGTCCAACGGTCCAGGCCGCTGTAAACCATTTGACTGAAATGCGATTTCGATTACTTATTGAGTCTTCTACTTCTTTTTCTTCTCGCTCTCATTACCAGCACTTGCCTCCCCCAAATTTCCAATAAAATTTATAATACCATTATTAATATATTTTACCTCTATGTTTGCGTGTTAGTGTAATTTTATGCAATAATATAAATTATCTTCTCTTCATTTGTGATTATTTGAATAGAATTTATTCTATCATTATTATGAAAAAACTACCTGCTTATTTGATTTAAGCATGACCGGCTAGGGAGAGGTCGGTGGTATTCCTGGTATTGATGATATGGCTGGAATTGTATTGACCGGCTGGAGCACAGGAAAAATTACATTCTATACTCTACTACCACCCCGCCCCACACCACAACTAATTCTGCTGCTGTTGCTGCTAATTCCTCCGCGGCTTTGGGCAATGCTGTCACTGCCACGATGTCGTTCTTGGCACTGAACGCTATCAGGGTGCTGAAGTTGCTAGCCAATGGGCCAAGGAGTCTGACATGTATGGTTTGATGATAGATTCGGATAGCAAGATTTTGAATGAAACCATAGATCCAAATAGGCACATTTGATCAAAAGTTCATGGTAGTGAACGTAGTAGTTCTGAGCATATGAGTGCTATAGAAGAAGAATAGAGTATACCACAGGCAGTTCCTATTGTAAGCGTTCCATCTAAACAGTCAAAACCCATACCTTTCAACCCCTACACTAAAAGACCATTCTGAGACCGATATTGGCTCCAGAGTGTGTGGATACTATGGCCAAAGTAGGTTAAGCTGCCCGCACCCCACAATCTTATACATCTAGTCAACATTCTCATGAGATATCATAAACACCAGAAGGGTGCTGCAACAAGTAAAGTTTCATAAAAGGATGAACCAGTCATGACTGGGGCTGAGCAACTGGTTAATCCTCGGACTAACAAACCCCTAAAGTAACAAACTACCAAAGATGAAGAAAGAGAAGGCTTGGCTGCAGTAAAAAGCTGCTTGCATATTGCAAGGAAATAGTGGCAATGAAGGAAAGATGGTTGCGGATGAAGATTATGATTTGGCAAATATTTCCAAAAGTCACGCAGTGCCAGTTCTGTTGCTGTTTAGGCTAAATCTGCAGAGGAAGCATCTACGGATTCAGAGTTTGATAATGATGAAGAAAAATTATAAACTTCTTTATGATCTATTGTTTTAATTTTCTCCCTTTTTTCTTTTACAATAAATTCTTTTTTCTTGTTGGTAGGAATGGCCAAAGTTCACAAGTTTTTAGGCAAAATGAGTCCCCAGAAGTAGTTGCATACAAAATGGCCGATGGTTGGGGTAAAATCTGATGTAGGCCCATCGTTTCTGCCCACTACCATAGATTCGATTCCAAGTGAAATCTTACCAAATGGCAAGAAGCAAGTACTTTTGATTTGCCATTTTTTACAATAAATAAACCAATCATATTCCTATACATTTTAAAAGAATAAAAGCAAAATTTGTTTTTAAAGAAAAGTTGGAGTTTAGGAATTGTGACTAAATATTGTGTTTGTTTGGGAAGAAAATTGAACTTTTTACAACCATACACACGTGCACGTGCACTTATAATTCCAATTTTCATTTTTCTTGCACCTTTTGATGGTTATAAAGTTTATACATTTACAGAAAAAAAGTTGTGTGTGTGTGCAAATCAAAAAATGGGAGGGTACCCTACAATTTATGGTGAACCTAATAAAAATACCAATGACTGCAATTTTTACCAAAGGATATGATTTGACTACTGTAAAAAAAGCAACAATTCACAAATTTATTTTTATGCTTTCTTGGCATTCTACAAGTGTGAATTTTTGATTTTGATGTTTTAAACAACACGATTTTTCCACATGCGTGCATATTAAGCTAGCTCTGACCTGTAGGGTACCCCACTTTTTTCAAATATGATATCTTTGATTCCTTGTTTTTTTTGTATGTGTATTTTGGGGGAATTGGATGAAAGTTTTTTGGTGTTGTTATTGGAGTCAAAAGATTTGATTTATCGGCTCACTAGCTCCTTGGTTCTTACTTTTTGTAAAAACAAGACTTATTGCTCTCAAAATATATTTTGTAAATGTACGCGTGTGTATGTGTTTAGGAGGAGGAAGAAAGAGAAGGTTAAATTATTCAGAGCGTGAATATAATTGTGTAGTTTGGGAAATTAGTTTTCTTACTAACTATAGACGATCTACACAAATAAACTTGAATTTTAAGCTTTGGTAGAAATAAAATAGAAAATTGGTCAACTATAGTAATTGTGTTAATATAAATCTTACACCAAAGGTAGGGTTTGTTTTGACACGTATTGAATACTACAATTTTTTTGGCAAAGAGATACTTGTTGAATTTGAGTATCATGCCATTTCGCATACCAAAATCTGTTCCTTTGAATTAAATTTCAGCATCGTCGGCTCTGTGATACACCAATCTTGGTTTTCTCCAAACAACATTTGAAAGGTAAAAATTGCAAAATAGGGACATCTCATCTCATCCCATCCCCCGTCATGGTGCCAATTCCGCCGAATTTCCAAATTTCTTATGCGCACACATACATTTACATGTGGAAATTATAATTGAAATTGGCTATAAAAAGACCACCAGATTTCCAGTTACAAATGCTTCTTTAGTTTGTTTTTTTCCCCAACGATTTCTTTCACAATCTCTGGCGCTCCGAAAAAGAGTTCTTACAATCCCTGTTATTGTTGTTCTTGTCGTTATACTACAACCAACAACTACAACTACTATATTCTTGCTTTTTCCACCAGAAAAAAAAAGAAGGAAATCTACCTTTTTACAACTCTACCAACGCTCATACGTTTGAAATCATTCGAACAAGTGTGTTTCGTTTTTTGCAAGAATGGAGAATCCGAGAGTGACAGTGCTGGAAAGGTATAGAAGTTTCTTGGCAGATGACCGGAACAAATATTGGGTTCTGTTGATTTTCAATTCCCTCAAGTTTGTTGGCAACATTGCGGTTGGAATCTACTTCCACTACCAAACCATTTTGGCTGACGGGTCTCATGTTCTGGGCGACGTTGTTGGACTCGCTATTGCTCTCATTGCACTCAACGTAAGCCAAGCCACTATTTCTAACCAAAAAAAGGCACAATCGCAACAAATTTACAAGCATTTATTTATTATTATTTATTTTTTTCAATAATGTTGTAGGGCGGCGGGATTTATGGATCTTTGGGTTCAGGTATCAATATTGCCTTTCTGATAGGCAGTTGCTTCTCGTTCATTATTGTTGCTATCGAGCTTTTGGTTGAACCCCATGAAGCCAAGGACCCGTTCCCGGTTTTTGTGGTTGGAATTGTGTTTCTGTGCCTTGATTTGCTTAGCCTTGCGGTTATTGGACATCACCACGGTGGAGACCAAGGTGGTTGTAGTCATGGCCATAGCCACAGTCACAGTCACAGTCACAGCCATCATCACGATGATGAAGCTAAGTGTGGAATTCAAGTCACTTGCTGTTGTGGCGCTGATCATTCCAATGATGCCGTTGAAGGTAAGAAGACCACCGTCTATAGTCACAATATCACTCGCTGGGCCTCACATCTCCTTGGAATTGGTCTCGTTTACCGGTTCATGAGTATCTGTGGACAAACCTCACCATCTTCTCACAACCACAAACACCAAAATGGTGGTAACGACCAAGACGATAAAGAATTCGATGCCAAAAAGGAAACTCACAAAGCAAAGCATCAAAACATGCTTGCAATGACCATGCATATCATAGGCGACGTTCTAACCACTCTTTTGGTGGTTGTTGGTGCCCTGATAAACTGGAAGGCCGATGTTCCCAACAAAGACCGTATTGATCCAATTACCTCGGTTCTGGCCAATATTATCATTATTGCTGCTTCCTCACCAGTCCTGATTACGGCCTGCAAGCAGTTGGCTAAAGCAATTCGTGGCCTCTACAAAGTAGCTCCTCTGAATAAAGTGCTTGTGGAGTCGCTTAAGGCCCACATTGGCGCTTTAGGGGAGGTTATTAAGGTTCAAGAAATTGTGATTAAGGTCGACCATTCGAGTGGCAAAGTTATGGCCAACGTTAAAGCTTGGGTCGACGAACAGATGACACCAGTTGCTGCACCCAGCAGTGAGCCTCATCACCAAAATGGTATTGAATATTGCAATGGTGCTGATGCCATCCAGACAGCCAATGCTGCTGTGATGTCTATATCTATATCTACGGCTGTTGCTACAAGTGCAGACACCCTAACACTATTGGAAAATGGTCCGCGCAAAAATGTCAAGTTTATTTGTACGGATCAAGAAAGCCAGTTGGACACAATGCCTCCTGAAGCTGTTAATGCCAATCAAGTATATAAGCCCATCGCTTTGAAAATATTTGATGTGCTCAAGGCTTTTGGCGTGGAAGCTAAAGAGATTGAACTCACAAACTACGATGCCGAACCACAGAAAAATAAATCTGAACCTCATACAAGTCACTGCGACAATTGCAGCTGCTCTCATTCAAATGCCAATGGTATTGGTGCACCAGTTCAGGTGAATCTGATGCTGGTGTGTCCTGGTGCAGATGACAAACTCGACTAGTATAAACTAACTAACGATGTATGAATGGATGGATGATGACTATAAAAGTTTTCTTCTCGTTTGTTTTTTAGTTTTTGACTGGGGTCATTCTGCTGCTTTATATCCTTCTTTTCTTTTCCATGTATTATTTTTCTATCAAGATTATTAGTACTTTTTCTTTTTCTTGTTGATTTTAGTTTCGGAAATAAACTCATCCTTTTCTTTCAAAAAAAGTCTTCTAGGTGCAATATCATTTGACAGAAACAATAAGCCCGGAATAAATATTTTTTATCATTTAGGATTTTGATTTTTTTGCTTTTAATTTTATACCTAGTCACAACATTCTAACCTAACTAGAACTAAGACTAAATATGCGGGTGCACTACTGAGAAGGTACACGCACACCCGCCCACTTTCTCACTATCTGAAATAGAACCATTTATTCATTGTGAATGCCTGGCATGAGAAATCTTGTCAATCTCTCTCTCTTTTTCCCTCTTCTTTCAAATTTACTCAACAAGTTGTATAAAAGCGTCTACCTGCTATAACCTGTGAGGGCCCCCATTTTTTGAAAATACTGAGGTTGCCCAATAATCATGGTCTTTAACTAAATAATCAGCCATAAAGATAAATAAAGCAAAGACAGTTTGGTAGAGACAATTCAAGTATTCACCATCATCGTAACAACATTAATGACCCTATTTTAGAGTAAACTCCATATCATATAGGGTACTCTCTCTCTCTCTCTTTGTTCTTAACTTGAGAGACAATATTTATGAACTATTGTTGGTTGTAAATGGTATAAAAAGGTGATTATAGTTGACCAAGTTATAGAAGCTCATAAATCTATTATTCGACACAAAGTTACATTTTCAATTGTTTTCTTTCTCTAAAAACAACATAAATACTGTTTACAAGGAAAGAATATCAAATACAACACAATATTACAAAACTCGAACTATATAGATAAATTCTAGCCTTTTTTTTATTTTCTGAAATAGACTTTCACAGTTGTTATTATCATTATTACTACCAACCAAAAAAATAATCACTACATACGACAAGATAAGATGAATTTGATCCGTATCCGCAACCCTAAAACCAAATACTGGATAATGATTGGAATAACCACTGCCATGTATGTGATGAAACTTGGAATTGGAATCTACGCAGGATCCGATGTCTTGATTTCTGACTCCTCACACATGCTGAGTGATGATGTGGCTTACATTATTGGCCTTATTGCCATGAGCTTCAACGACGATTTTGTTGAGACCGTGGGCGCTATTGTCAACGGTGTTTTTCTGTTTGGCTGTTGCTTTTCGCAGGTATGGCATGCTGTTGATACGCTTATTGAGCCAGGCGAAGTCAAGGATCCCCGCACCGTGCTTTTGGCTGGATGTGTGGGGATCGCTACTAATTCTATTGGAATGGTGTTGTTTGGCCATGTTCATCCACCTGGACAAGAATGTTTGCATGGACATGGCCATGAGCATGGAGATGAAGAAAAACAAATTGGTGTTGAAGAACCTTCGCAACAGTTACATTCTCACAGTCACAATCATGACCATGACCACAACCATGACCACAACCATGACCACGACCACAACCACGACCACAACCACGACCACGAGGGAAATGCGCTTAACAACAGTGGTGTATTTCTCCATATTGTCGGTGACTTCCTGACCGAAATATGTGTTATTATTTCTCAAGCCCTGATCTGGAAGACGGATCTTCCCCAAAAGCAACGAATTGATCCCATTTCCTCTGTTGTTGCAAATTTTATCATTCTTTTGCCGACATGCAAGTTGATCTACAGGTCTTACAAATATTTGATGAAGAAATGGAACCAGAGTCAAGAACAGCAGCAGCAACAACAGCTTCCTACAGTTCCAAGCGGCTCCTTTGATCCTAATGCATTGGAAGCCAAGCTTGTTGATATTGATGGAATTGCAAAAATCAATACTATTGAATACTATGCTACCAACGCTGGCACAGCAGGCTATCTTTCTTACTGCAATGGTAACCATGATCATAATGGCCATAGTCAAGCTAAGGTTCAGTGGGGAGCTTGTGTCTCCCTTTTATACAACCATCAGAACCCATCATCAGTTTCTTTATCTGGTGGTGGTAGCAACCATGCTCAAAGCGATCATCATGATTTTATAATTGAAATGCCCTCCGATAAAAGAGTGGACTACTCACAAAGCAACGCAACATGCTGTGCTATGAAGACTCCACTTTTGTCTAAAAAATGCAATCATAAAAAACCCCGCTATTCGGTACAAAAATACTCCAATTTGGATTATATATCAACCATCAGACAGGCAGTTTGTAATACGATTATTGAACATGGTCTTGAGCCACTTAGAATTGATCTCCAGCCTACCAGCGCTACCATTAATACTGCTACTACCATCACCACTACTACGGAAACTCATAATGGGTCCGGTATTGAAAGTATGATCGAATGGAGTCAACATCCAGCAACAGAACTAAGCAATAATGTTCATATCCAACAACACGGCCAAAATAGCGACACATTAATCCAAGATGCTTCTCAGAATGAGCAACAGCCATCTCACACCATTATTACTTCACAAGATACGACATCTTCAAGCAACAGTGCTCAGGATTCTATAACTCTTAGCCGCATAGACAGAGATACCTTTGATAACAATAACACTGTTCAAAATGACCATTGCCACATTGTTGTCGATTTTGATAATCTCTTGTTAACCGCAAATGGCCAACAAAAAGGTGAAGCAAGTAGTTCTGAGTATCCTTTGAGCTCAAAACATCAGAGCACTGCTATTCAAGATATTGATGACGGCGATAATGATAGTGACAGATTTGGTTTATTATATCCACTTAGTACTATTAAGAGCCGACAACAACAATATCAACAAAAACAATCTTGTTTTAAAGGAAAATGCAGAGCTCTCGATTGTCATCACCACCATCAATCTATAAAGTTTCCTGGAGATTCTAAAGTCAACCTTGATGGTAACTACAAATGCTTTGAACCAAATATGATAGAAGCAGCAGCAACAGCGTCATCAGCCATTGAAAATGCTAGGCAATCTATAAAGAGGAATAACACCACCAATTCTACAAATAGCAGTAGTAGTAGTAGTAGTAATAGCGATAGAAATGGAGAAAACTTTTCAGATCAAGTTAAACCCAAGACCAGAAAATCTTCATATTTGACATCCTCCCCTACTATAATGCCTACAGTATCACCTTTTGGTCCACAAAGCCCATTAATTGATTACAACAACCATTATTACCATACTAACAAAAACAATAGTTGTAATGGCAAGTCTCCAGTCTACGGTGCTTTGTTTAAGACCAAAAGAACATCCACAATTGCTACTGATAGTAGTGTGCTGTTTTCTTCTAAAGTTGAGGTACAACCATCATCAGCACAAGATTTCAGCATCAGCAATCCAGACGATTTAGTCTCTGGTCCGTCACCAAACAGTTCCAAAACTCCTGGTAAAATAGTAAATATAAAGAAACCGGGATTAAAGAAATTCAGAAAAATGTACAAATCTTTGGTTTATCATTCATCATCGTCACGGTCAAAATGATAATACTGGCTATTATCTTTACTATTATTATGTATTTTTATTTAATTATTTATCTTGACAATAAAAATTGTGAAATTTCTTTTCCCAGAAAATTATTGATGAATAATAATTTTATCAATTGATTTGTCTGAAGCTTTTGTATTGTGTGTATATGAAATTTGATGAATGGGCGATTATTTTCGAAGGGCTAGTCACTCGTTTGGCTGTGATTGCCGCCCCTACAATCATTGCCCACCAAAAATTATGATCCATATCTTACCTATTTGAATATTTAAACTTGTACATGGTTGACTATTAAGCAATTACAGAAATATATAAACTCGTAGTAAATGTAAATTATGAACTATGCTTGTGTACATGGATTGTAATATATGCGCGCGTGTGTGTGTGTGTGTGTGTGTTTGTTGAGCTATAATGATAATAAGACAATGTTTTCTCTCATTATTTGACATAATGTGTCAAAATTCAACTGGTGATCGAATCTATGGTTGGCAGAGATTGGGTCCTCATCGGATGTTGGCCCAATAACCAGCCATTTTATATGCAATTACTCTCCTGGGATCCCACCATTTTACCAGACCCTTGTGAACTTTGACCAAATATTTAAACCACAGGCTTTGTCAAAAACCGTGAGAGAAGTGGCCGCTTTTTCGTCGCTGGTGTGATTATCATTGCACTTTTCCTGGGCAAAGAAGCGCTCCCGCCTGGGGTTTTTGCTAGGCCTGACATCTGTGTAGTGAAGCGCTGCAATGTACTTGGCCTCTGGATTGGTTCTCCAGATGATGTCACGCTGATTTCTGTAAATGGCGATGATGGCGTGCTGCCAGCCAGTGTTCTAGAGTTTTGGGTATTTGAACCCCCTGATTTAGGTGTGGCCACAAATTCAAATGATGGGCTTCGGCTCTGGCTTGGTGCAAGTGTGGATGTTGATGAGGTCGTAGATGAGTACTGAGGGGGTGGCGAATATCTGGGGATAGCGATCCTTGGTGTTCTTGGGGTCATCTTTGACTTTTGTCGGGACAACGACGATCTGTAGGGTGAAGCTCGAATACTATTGCTGTTTTCTGCTGAGACTATGTTGTTGGTACGGCCTCGTCTTTGTTGTGCTAGTTCGCCGGCCCTGGTAAAGTATTGCATATCCTCGCCATGACCCAATGGGTTTCCATTTTCTGGGTTAGACTTATACATTTCATCTTCAGGCGCTATTGTAGAATCGGAGAGGTTTAGGGTGGCCATGCTTGTGCGGGGAGTAATGAGATCTGAAAGGGTTGGTGATCTGGAGGCAGCAGCGGAATCGTCGCTGTGCAATCCAATGTGGTGTGGCATGGCATCACTTTCAAGGGCTGTAATGCGCCGCCGCTTGTTATTCTTTGCTGGGTTGGGTGGCAGTGGAATTTTGCTCTGGAGCCCGTTTACCATCACATAATCTTCGCTGACCCTCTTGGTTGTCGATCCTTGCTTTGAAGCCAATGTGACTGCTGACTCCAATGCACTGACTTGGTCTTTTAATACGTTGACATGACAGTGGCAGGTCGTCAGCTTTCGGGTTAGACGATGGTTTGTCGATGAGAGCTTAACAACCTTGCATTCGCTGCTTTCAAGCCTTTCACGAAGCCGCCTGTTTTCTTTTCGAAGCTCTGTTACTTGCTCTTGCCATTCCTGGCGCTCCTTTTCCATTACGGTCTCGAAATCGCTTTTTTGTCTTGCGCATTCCTCTCTTAGCTCGATAACTTCGCGCTGGAACTGGCGACATTCTTCGACCATTAGCCCCTCATGCTCCCTGGTTTCGTCCATGGCTTTTTTTGAAGTCTCCAGCTCTTCCTTGTAACGCTGGACTTCTATCTCCAGTTCTTGGCGACGCTTTTCATTTTGGTTGTTGTCATGTGCATATGAAATTTGTTGAACAGCAACATTGTATTCTTCACGAGTATGTTCAAGATCATCCAAAATTCGCACCCTTTCATCCACCAGCTCTTGGATCTTGGAATTAAGCAATTCGATCTTTTTACCATACTCGCTTTTATTTCTTGCTAGCGTTGAGTCCACTCTTGAGTTTATTTCGTCCATTTCAGCTCTGTGTGTCTCCGCCATGTGAGATATGCGTTCTCCAAGCAATCGAAGTTGCGATTCGGCCTTTTCCTGCGTCTCTTTCAGACTGCGTTCACTGTTTGTAGCCCTTTCTCTCCATGCATCTACCTGTTCTTTAAGTTTAGATGCAAAAGAGGATGACTCGGCATTCTCTTGGTCTTTCAACTTGACAATGTTCTCAAGGTCATTTATTTTTTCAGTGAGTAGATCTGTGATGCTCCTATATTCGGCCTCGAGCTGATCAAGTGCCTCGCATAATTCTTTTTCGATCTCTTGATCCGCTTCGCTATTAAGCTCAGCAATTATGTGTATATCTTCTGTAAGCTTGCTTACGAGGGAAGATGCGTTGTCTAGTGTTTGCCTTATAGATTCAACATCATCGGCAAGAGTCCGTGGTTTCTTTGGTTCTAGTGTCCCAGCTTCTTCCTCTTCTGCTTCTTGATCTTCAGCACAATTATTGGTTTCTGTAATTTCATCGCCACTGAGGGGCTGCTCTTCGGGCTCCTTTGGGAGTTCTTGATTTTCCTGAGCTGGGGCTTCAGCAATTGGCGGCGGCTCTTTGGTAGAGTTGATATTATCAGTCATTTTTTCTTGTGCTTTATTGAAAGAAATCAGTGTTTCTACGGCACTATCTAATTCTTTTTGGTCCACTTCCATATGCGCTTCCTTTGTAAGGTCGCGTATCTGTTGTGACCATCTCTGCGGCAGCGAAGCGTGATTACCCTCCGTCGACTCTCCACCAAAAATTGAATGCGATGACGTAAAGGACCCAAGAGATCCAGTAAAGTTTTCAAAATCCACATGCGAGCCCATATTCGTGGCAACATTTTCACCATTCTCAAGCGTAGCATGAGCAGCCATCCAGGCATCAAAGTTAATTCCAGTCAATGAGATGTTTTGAGTACTTTCGGCAGCTGCCATTTTAGCCCAAGCCTCTGCACGAGCCTTTTCGTCCTCATCCTCATCGTCATCGTCATTATCGCTATATTCGATATCATAATTGCCTTCAAAAGGGCCTTGTTCCCCGATCTGGTTATCAAAGCTTACATCTGAATAAGTGCTCCTGGTGCTGCCAGCATCACTATTGTTGCTGCTGTTGCTATCATCACTACTATCATTGTTATTATTTTGTGAACCGGCCATTAGCTTTTTGATCATCTCTTCGTCGATCTGAGGTGTATTGCGCATTGGAGTCCGAACCTGCATATATTTCAACCCATCAACCATTCTGTCTAGATTTGCCCTTTGAGTATCAGAAAGGTCTTCTTCCTCCTCATCCTCCTCTTCTTCTTCGCTATCAAATTCAACGTTTTCATCTACGCTGGCATTACTGCCATCCTCATCCTCATTATAAAAAGAATAGTCTCGATGGTCATAGGGAATTTCACCCTCTCCATGGTTATTAACAAATGAATTGCTGTCACCATTATCTTCATCACTGTCGGAATCTATCGTTATTGTCTCTCCTACGTCTTGTTGCTTTATCCCACTTGCTGTGTCATATTCTTCATATTCATATTCTCCCTCATAAGAATTTTCTCTGCTAAACTGCTGATGCTCTTGTTGTTCATGAGCAGGCTGCGGGTCTGGATCCCCGCTATTTGCAGGAGTAGTGGTCATTGAAAAGTCAACCTACTACTAACTAAAACCTCTCCAGTGTTTATATGCTACTAGTACTACTACCACTACTACTGTTGCTGCTGCTTCTGTTTAGCCGTCTTGTGCTTATTACGAGTAAATGTACCTTTTTGGGTCAAACTATTCCGATTGTAGATATATATATATATGTGTGTGTGTAAATATACCAAGCAACCTAGCGTTTAATAATTTCAATTTGAATATTCGTAAGTAGAATATTAATTTAAGGCGATTGCTAGAGCCAAGCGTGAATTCTGTCAATAAGAAATGCAGTGTCCCAAGTATGTGTATTGAAGGTTGTAAAGAAGCAGATACAAATGTTATTGAACAACAAATTGTTGAAACAACAGGTAGATAGAAGCAAAATAAAATAAATGTAAAGAAGGGTAAATAGTATTTGAGCTAGGATACACACGCATACAGTCGCGTTCCTTCAACTCGTGTATGGAGCCTATTTTATCCTGGAGGATATGTTTGGTTTTCAAAACCAATCAAATAGCATACACAGGGCAACGCGTGTTGTTAGCTATTCTACTAATAATAACAACAGAGCAGTGCTTTCAAGCGCCTTTTTGATTATTGAGGGGTGAATTAGGGCTGAAGTTTGCTCCTGATCTGATCCATCTTGATCTACTCCTTTCCACGCTAATCCGACTAATATGTATGAGACAAATCGTACTATGTATAGGCCAATATTGAATACAGGACTGAGAGACATGAAGATTGAAGCAACGCCAGCAGCATCCAAAAGCACCTGGATGCCAGTCCCAAAGAAGAACTCTCTCTTTTGTGCCAAATAAAGTCCTCAATCTCGACTCAGAAGGAAACGGGCATCTTTTCACCATGTCTCAAATTGCCAAGAAGAAAAAGGTATGTAGCATCCATGCGTATAAGTGTGTGTTGGGCTTGCAAAGACATTGTGCTGCATCCGTCGAACCTGGTGTATATAAATATGATGATGGATTCGCAAGATACATGTTTGGATGCGACATCGAAAACAACTGGAGTGGTGGATGCGACGTCTGCCATCCGCTGCTGTAGGGTATAAGAATTGAGTCCGGGTATACATCTGCTATTGATGGATGGGCGGGATATTTTTGTCAAGCATATATATATCTCCTCCTATTTTCACCATCATGATTCCGAAGGTGTATAAATGTACATGGCATTGTGGTAGTAATTGATCTTTGGCGACGACATTCACATTCAATACATTAGCCGGCTTATAGAGAATTGGAAAATGATGATATTTTTGCTTTATTCTGACACCTCTTGTTTGAATAGAGGCACGAGGTTTGCATATTTCTTGTCATTTTGGCTTGAATGTATGCATAATCTTTGTGCCTCTATAATGCACGCAACCAATTTCTGATATATTCCAATTCTCCGGCCAAATGTGTCTGTATGAGTGTGTGTGTGCGTATGTCCATAATCGCAATTAGCAACCACCAATTCCTTCCTTCCATCATACAAATTAGTTCGGATTCCAATATAATGCCGCGACCAGCCGGTCAGCCCTTTGTCCATACACCTAAACACATACCCACACTATATGTGGCAATCAACACTATTGTCCTATTTGAACAAATTCTGTTGGCAAAATATTTAACAAAATGCATAAATTGTTCAATATTGTGTACACGATAGTTTGTAGCTGACGGTATTTTCCACGCTGAACTCAACGAGTTCTTCCAGCGCCTCCTCGCCTCTGAGGGCTACTCTGGCTGCGAGATCCGCGTCACCCCCGCTCGCACTGAAATTATCATTCGCGCCACCCGCACCCAGGACGTTCTCGGTGAGAAGGGCCGCCGCATCCGCGAGTTGACCTACATTGTCCAGAAGCGTTTCGGTTTCCCCGAGGGCACCGTTGAGCTCTATGCTGAAAAGATCGCTGCTCGTGGTCTCAGCGCTGTTGCTCAGTGCGAGTCTGTCAAGTTCAAGCTCCTTGAGGGTTTGGCTGTCCGCCGTGCCGCTTACTCCGTTCTCCGCTACGTCATGGAGTCTGGAGCCAAGGGTTGCGAAGTCATTGTCTCTGGTAAGCTCCGCGCTGCTCGTGCCAAGGCCATGAAGTTCTCTGACGGTTTCATGGTCCACTCCGGCCACCCCGCCGAGATCTTCATCGACCAGGCTGTCCGCCACGTTGAGATGAAGCAGGGTGTTTTGGGTATCAAGGTTAAGATCATGCGCGACTGGGATCCCAGTGGCCGCGTTGGCCCCAAGACTCCTCTTCCCGACATGGTCAAGATCAACGACCCCAAGGAAGAGGCTCCTATCACCGCCCCCATGTCCGAGGACAAGAAGTCTCCTGAGGAAGTTGCCGCCGCCCAGCAGCCCGTTGAGCAACAGCAGCCTGCTGCCGAAGCCACTCAGGCCTTCTAAATGTTCCATTAGCAGTGTGTTGTTCTTCTCTTACAATCTAAATAAAATCATTATTCTCCTTCTAGTGCAACCCATAAATGTCTTGTGAGATGATATATTTGTTGGCATATATAAAGTACAGTACTATACACCGCGCTCATTGTGATAAATAGTTTATCCATTGACAGCCACAAACAAGTCCGCCAGCTTGGTATTAATAATAAGAATAATAATAATAATAGTCACCCTAGTTGCTGCTGTTGTTATTATTATTAGAACACAGATTAATATCATAACAAAGATGCTGCTGCTGCTAATACCTAACATAAAAGCCACTACTAGCTATTAAACAGGCGTGAATAAAGCCTATCATGCATGCCTTGATAAAGCTCAAGCAAAGGATCGGTATAAACCACACCGATATCAAATAAATCCTCCTCCTCGTTATCAGTGCTTTTTGGCAAAATGTCACGAGTCTCCGACAAGATCCGGTCCATACTGGGATAGAATTCGCACTGGAGGGTTTGGGCTCTCAGCGGACCCACCAGGTTGAGACGAACAGCCGCCGAGAATATTTGGCGGACGTACTGGAACAAAAAGAGCTGCTGCATTCGGGCAAGTGGGATCTCGAGGGCAGCGCAGACAAATCCGAACACAATGGGCCAGTGGCCTCTGATCTCGCCTAAGCGGGCCATCCGCTGGAGTTCTTTGCCAATCGATTTAACCAGAGCTTGCCATTTCTGGCTCGCACTGGGAGAGGTCGAGTTGGTGTTGTGGTGGTGGTGGTGGTCAAATATGTTTGCTGCTGCATAGCTCCGATTGAAAAGGCCCAGAAAGCCCATTCCTTGGGCGAGCGATGCCCGCTTGGCTACTGCATTCGAGGCCAGCATTGCGTTGTGCGTGTTGTCAAGCTTGGCGATTTTGTCACACATCTCTTTGGCTAGGCCATCAAGATCTTGGCCAGGATCATCTTCGCAGGCCGTGGCCAAGACTTTGTGTTGGGAAGAAAGTGCGTTATGGACTGTGGATGCAAATGGAAGTGAAAACCGGGCTTGGTTATATGTGCTGCTTAGAATAAACTCCATCAAAGTGTATCTACTACTATTCTCCGCGCCATTTTGTTTGGTGTTGTGCTTGTTGAATTGAGTGTCTGAAATAAATCCGCCCTGAACACCAGCTTCAAGACCGCCGGATGCCACGAAGCCGCCAGTCGGGAGTTGGGAATCGGCAAGCTGCCATAGTAACCAAGACTCTCGATCCATGTAATACTATAATAGAAAATGAACTATTTGAGGTCTGCAATGTGGTTGTGTATGTATGTAGAGGGCCAGTTTTAATACAAGGCAATTTTGTTCTGTCAGTAATACTTACACAATCTCGTAGGCTTGGTTTCAGTTCTGGTGGTCGCCATCAGTAGTCTGTGAGATATTTTATGGGTTGCTGTGTGTGTGTATTTTCCCAAAGGCTTGATATTATGTTTGGCAAGATCAACTCCATCCTGTGTTAAACGCCAGATCCAAATGTTTCAATACCATGTGGGCAAGTTTTCGTATCTTACTGAGAAGGGAAGTTGACCCATAAACTTAGCCGTGTTGGCCATGGTAAAACATTCCAATGGTAACCAGTTAGAAGCCCCTGATCTGATGCTGTGAACCCTGACAATGGAGAGCATGCAATCCTTGTTATTTCTGTTGTGAGCTTGATACTTATCATAAATAACTTTGGCGGTATAAGGTCCTCCAGCCAAAGTTCTGGGCATTATAGATATATATTGTTATTTAAGGGCCGGTGTTATGTTATCCTAGTCTGTAGAATAAGTTTACGGTGATGTGAAAGGGAGTTTGGATTCATCAACACCTTTTTTATCGTCTATTCTATTCCCAATTGCTCTATACATTATTTTGCCATCCATACCTATTTTCCTACAATTCACCAGGTCTCCAAAGAAGACATAGTCAAATAAACGACTGATAATGCCAACAGGCACCAAATACGCTACATACTATGTTCCCACCATTGGACTCAGCAAAACCAAAAGGTGGCTCAATTCAAAGTGGTGTATAATAGTTGCTGGCATCCTAGTGTCAGCATCATTACTCCGGTTCTACAAAAGCGCCCACGACAGCGGCATCTATAGTCACCATAGATCAGGACCAGACGGCTCCTACTTTTATAAACCAAAACGCCCATCTAATTGGAAATTCAAGTCCGACACAATGTTCGTCGACAATATCTACGTAATAAGCACCTTCGACCGGACCGATCGACGAGGCCGAATGCAAAGCATATTTGACCATCTTGGCATCGATGTACAATACGCTCGGGGAGTAGACATGGAGCGAGAAAAATACAAATTCGGGCTTCCCCAGCACTACCTGGATGCCTACCATTCTGGAGTCATTGGTTGTTGGCAATCTCACTTGCGGGTCTGGCGGGACATTATACAAAAAGGCCACGAAACTGCCATGGTTCTCGAAGACGATGTTGATTTTCAGGGCAACATCATGTCTTGGATAAAGAAAGGCCTCGATGTTGCCTCCAAGATTAACAGAGAAACTACAAACTCGACTGAGCTGGTCTGGGATAAGATATATTTTGGCCATTGCGGCGAGGTAGAGGATGAGCGGCCTCCACTTGCTCCGGATGTTCCGTACCTTTTCCATTCAAAGAGACCGCTGTGCGACCACGGGTACTTGCTTACTAGACATGGGGCCCAAGTGCTTGTCGATTTGTTGTCAAAAAGAATCACCAGTGCCATTGATTTTGAAGTCTCTATGGCCATTTATCGTGGCAAGATTCTTTCATACTCGTATTACCCAACTCCGGCTACTCAGCGCCGCGATCTGACTCCGATTCCGGATTTGGGAAATGGATTTTTAGATAAACCTGCCAATTCAGTTTTGGATTTTGTAAAGAGGTTTGGACATATATACAATGCTTTTGAAGTCCAAGCTTTCGGATTATAACTCACATTATTCTTTTGTATTTTATCTCTAAATCGACCAACTTTTCTGATGTAATAAATAAACAAATAGCAAGCTATTTCCCATTGCAACCAACATCCTCTGGCCAAACTTTAGTTACCGTTCGTATTAGAATTCGGGATAATATCTATATTTGCTTGATATAACATTCAGCTCCACTGGCTTAAGGTTGTGCTGGGTGTGCATGCTACCAAATATGGCCCTATAGTTATTCCTTTAAAGAGGGCAAGTATCTTCAATCACAAAAGGCCTAACCCCCCCCCCTCCACATTTGCCCATATCACCCAATATAAACACATGCTGGCTTTCTTGCATCAAACAGTGTATGTAAGAAGCATGTAAAGCATATTGTATGGCATCGTCTTTCATATTATATGTTGACAGCGTGCCTTTGTTTTAGAAACACGGCTATGATTAAAAAAAAAGTACATTCTCATGTTTCTCAGATATCAACAACTTACCAAAGGTAAGCGCAGCGCAGATTTTGTGGTTAATAACATTTGTTTTTATGGTATAACAAAAAGTTTTGTAAATGATAGAACAATAAAAATGAAATAGACAGACAGACAGACAAGACAAATTGAGTTTATGATATAAAGCTAGTAAAAAAAGAACATTTTATCAGTCAGTGTAGTAGCGTTGAATAGTTAGTTATAGAGAAGAGTTTAGCATCAAAGTTTTCCAATAGCAAGACTGATGGTATGGTGTATGTGTAAGATATGCCACAATTTAGAATTCATTGGATTATTTGGTAATGATCTTGCTAGCACCAACAGACACACGTTCAGACTGGTTAGGGTTAGAAAGGTAAGAGATATCATCCCAAGGATGACGGTAAAGACCCTGCTTAAGTCTGCGCTGATCGAGGTAGTGACCAATGAAACCAATGCTACGACCCAAGACAAACAGACCGTTGAGAGTACCAATACGGCTGTACTCGTCAGCTTCCTCGCGGGAGAAAGCACCAGAGTAACGAAGAAGATCAACAAAGAGGACACCAATAGCACCATCAACATTCAAAATAAGGTTATCCTTCTTGGCAGTGGTGATGGTCTCAACAGCACGAGCATAGTCAAGAATGGGCGTGGCAGGGAAGTGCTTGCGAGCATACTCGGTGATTATCTCAACACGGAGATCGGGGTTGGTACGAGACTTGATCTTGTGGCCAATACCCAAGATAAGCTTGCTGCGCTTGCGCATTGAGTTGACGAATTCACGAGGGGTCAAGCCTTGATCATAGGCTCCACCAAACTGCTCGGCAGCTCCATCAAGGGCACCACCGAAACGGTCGCCAATGGTCAATAGACCGGAGCACAGGGAAGAAATCAAGTCCTTACCAGCACGGGCAGTGACAATGGTGTTATGGGCGCCGGATACAGCTGGGCCGTGATCAGCAGTAAGCATAAGGACCATCTCAATGAAACGGCAGGCATATTCAGGAAGACGGCGCTTGAACCAGAGGAGGGAAACAACGCCACCAATGCCGATCTCTTCCTTGAAGACGTCAGAGATACGCATACCAGCGTACAAGAGTTCCTGGCCACGGTCATCACAGATGGTAGAGACAAAGGAAGCGGGCTTACGGATGAGACCGAGCTCCTGGGCCCAGGCGTAGTCAATAGGGATCTTGGGAGGCTCAGGCTCAGCGGCAGGGACAATAACACCCTTAGCAACAAGCTTGGTGTATTCGCGGTTCAAAACGGCGGGCAGCTCTTCGAAGGTCTCAGGGACAACAATACCAGCGCTGCGCATCAAGTTGTTCTTGGCAACGGCGGTTTCAAGGTCAGAGTTGGCAAGAGCACCGGCATGGCCGAACTGGACCTCAGTCTGGAACATGTTGGCGCAGGTACCAATACACCAGGCAACGACGGGTTTGGTGATCTTACCATTACGGACGGCCTCAGCGACGCGGCATTCTTCGACACCACCGACTTCACCCAGCAACATGATCATCTTACATCCAGGATCAGCCTCGTATCTAAGGATGTGGTCCAAGAAGGTAGATCCAGGGTAACGGTCACCACCGATAGCAACGCCCTCGTAGACACCATCAGTGGCCCTGGCAATGATGTTGTTGAGCTCATTGGACATACCGCCACTCTTACTGACATAGGCAACTGAGCCAGGTCTGTAGAGCTTGCTAGAGGCAATGTTGTCCATCATGCCACCAGTGTTGCCGATCTTGAAGCAACCAGGCTTGATACCACCAACAGTGGCAGGTCCAATAATAAGGACACTCTTCTTCTGGGCCGTGTGCAAGAGCTGGCGAGCACGGCGCTCAGGGACACCCTCGGCAATGATAGCGATGGTGCGGATCTGGTCGCTGTAGCTCAGCATCTCGGTGGTGCTCTCGTAGACTGAGCGGCAAGAAGCAAAGTTGACAACAGTGTCGACTTCAGGGAATCTCTGGATGGCATCCTTGAGGCTGGAGAAGACAGGCAACAAAGTCTCGTTGGTGCCCCAGTAGAACTTTTGGACGTGGTTGCCGCCGAATGGGTAGACCATGCAGGCAACTGAGGGTGTCTTGCGCTTGCAGATGAAGTCAAAGTCCAGCATGCCCTGGACAGCTCTGGGCTGCATACCAAAGACGATGGCGCGGGTGTTGTTGGTGAATGGCGAGTACCAAGGAGCCGAAGTGGCATCGGCAGCAGATCCGCTGCTAGGAGCAGCAACAAGAGTGGACTTGGTGGGAGGAACTGGGGTACGAGCAGAGGTACCGGCGTTGCTGCCACTGTCAATATCCATAGCAGCGGGCGTGCCAGTAGCAGAGGTATCAGGGATCTGGTGAAGCGCACCAGTATCCTTGAAACCCTCGCTAGCAGAAATGCTGGTGTTCTTGCCTAGAGCCAAAGGAACAATGGCGGTGACGTGAGTCTCGGGACCGAAGACACGGATCTCAACGCCCAAAGTCTCGCCCAATTCGCGCATGGCTCTCAAGCCCTCTTGCCAGTTGGGACCAGCTCTGCGGACAAAGATACGGACCTTGCGCTCAATCAAAAGGCCACGGAATTCGCGAAGCGCACGGATGATGCCCTTGAAAGTAGTAGCAACATTGGTGAAATTTGCAATACCACCACCAATGATGAGAACCTTGCCGCCGGGGTGGTGAGAGCGAGTCATGAGGTCCAAAATGGTCTTGGCGTACTCGTAGGTCTGGTTTTCTGAAGGAGCACCAGAGTATTCGCCGTAGTTGGCCAACTCATGAGCATAGCCGAGAGCAGCAATGGCATCGGAGTAGACTACAGAGGCACCACCGCCAGCGACCATGGTCCAGATGCGACCGTCCTTGTTGAGAACGGTGAGCTTGAGCGAGGCACCGGTCTTAGAGTCAAGATCCTGGACGTAGGCTTCTTCTTTGGTGAGTTCGCGACCGAATGGGGCGGGGAATTCCATGGGAGGACCCAAATCGACCTGGCTGCTGGCACCGGCAGCATCAGCCGAAGCACCAGCGGGATCAGCGGAAGAGTGGCCGTAGAGGGCCTTGTTGGATCTGGCAATGGCCCACTTGGGACCAGCTTCGAATTCAGCGGTCTGATCAAGCTTGGCGGCCAAATCGAGATATATGACAGATGGGGGCTGGCCCTCTTCCTGGGCAGGCAAAACAACGAGGGGATTGATTTCAAGGTAAGTAAAGTGGAGATCAACATAGACAGCGTAAAGCCTTTCGATGAAAGAGCAAAGAGCCTCGCGTTGCTGGGCATCCTTGATCTCTCCCAAAAGGGCCTTGGCAATATCCTCTGGAGCAGGAAGGGGGGTTTCAACGGGAACGGCCAGTCTGGTGGCCTTGGCGTCAACGTCACCGACATCAACACCGCCCTCGTGAGTGAAAAGAATCTCGTCGCCCTCGCGGTTAGACTGGATGCAGACGTAGTATTCTACGTCGCTGGGGTGGGGAACGAAGGGCTCGACAATGAAGTTCTTGAGAACACCAGCCACGCCGCTAACATTGATCTCTTTGCCTGCGCGCTCGGTGACCCATTGCTTGACAGCGGACCAGTCGGCGTTGAGAAGGAGAAGGCCGCTCTTACCACGGCGTTTGATGAGCTGATCGGGCTTGGCGACGAGCTTTGTGGAGCCGTTGGTCAACCAGGGGTGGAGACGCTCAGCGTTGTTAAGAACCTGGTCGATAGTTGTGGCTGGATCTTCGAAATTGAGTTGGACCAAGCGAGTCGAGGGTTGGACGAATTTTTGGCCGATGGGAATAGCAGCGCTAGATTGGAGAGATGGAGCTTGGCCCAAATGGTAGGCAAGGATGTGCTTTCCGTCAAATTCACGAATAGCCTTGGCTGACATGTTGTGCTGCTGCTGTTTTTGTGGGTATGTAAAAATTAAAGGTAGGGGGGTTTTAGAGAGTATAAAATAAAAAAGAAAAAGGAGTCTGTCTGTCTTGGTTCAATAAGATGGAGAGAGAGAGAAAAGAAAGAGGAGGGAGAAAAGATATAGTTTGAAACTGGAGAGTTTCCTGACGACGTTTGTGGTTGTAATAAACCCACATATGCACACGGAGAGGCGAGTTTTCTTGGAGAGCGCTGCTTTTTAGCCAATGTATTTTCCGTCATCACCACCGCCCATCGGCTCCAAATATCCTCCTCCTCCATCATCGCCAAACGCTTTTGATGCTGATTATAGTCACGCCACAACAGGAGAGACAGAGCAACCATTTCCTTGCGACTTGCGAGGCTCCGTTGCCTCCCCTCTGGCTTCCTACCTGATTGTTTTGGTTGGGGGTAAATTGGAAACTATCCAATCAATGCCCCCACAGCAATTTGGTCTGACCTTCTCTTGCCTTCTTCCAAAACCATCAAGGACCTGTGCCATTGAATCGCTCTCTCTGCGTATGCTATGTGTGTGGGCTCAGTAGCTTTTCTGTATTGCAAAGAAGAACCAACAACAAAGCAGCCAATCATGTTTGGATCGTTCCCGATTGTCACTGGAAGTCTGTGTATGTGTCTTGAGACAAATAGTGACTGCTCCTTTTGATGCGTGCGGATGGCGCCCCTAGTCCTACATGAAATCCCATGTACGGGTGGTGGTGTGTATGGACAGGCGGCTCACAGTCACAGCCACAGTCACAGATACACACGGCGGCGCTCTGGGCAGTTGCTACCTGTAGTATGCTGAATTACCACAAGTATGATCTAGAAGCCCCTTCTTGTCCTCACACACAGGCAGATACTAGATGAGCGTGGTGGCTATTCTGGAATATGTGTGGGTGCCTGTTGCGATGGACACCATCAACGAGGCTGTGGGATCGAAGAAGAACGCTAAGCAACGTTGTTCCTTCTGCTTCTGTTGGGTGAGAGTGCCACCACCACGTTGGTGAAAAAGGGGGTAAGCCGACTACATAATTATGGCCGTGCCAAAAACAAAAAGTAGTCACAAAATTTCTTTTTCTTGATAAGCTCCGTCTAACAGTCTATTTGTGACTTTGTTTCTCTACTTTATATATATATATCTCTCCCTAGTAGATATGATAACTGTTAAATATATTCACGTTGGCTTGATTAATTTTACTTCTAATAATACGTAGGGCTCATATATATCACAGCAGCTTATGATTCATCTTGGGCATACTGAATACCACTACTACTACTACTACTCTACTGCTACGATCAATGTTTGAATAGCAAATACTTTGTTATAAAGAGATTTGAGACTATAAAAAGAACGACTGTATGAGTGTTGGGGTGGATGGGGGTATAATGCCCCCAAAGAATCTCCCTAGATGCGTGTGTGGTTTGGAATAGCTCGAACTACATACTATGTAAAAGCCAGTATAAAAGTAGCGGGTTGGTAGTGACTGCTTCTACCAAATAAGATCACTGCTCTCTTCCCCCCTTTTTTGCCAAGTGATGCGTGTTTCTGTGTGGATATTTATTTGAAACAGACTCCTGTTAATTTAGTGTGCAAATAGTCGCACCCAGAATCGCTCTATGTTGATCACTTTGTGAATCCTACTTTGAAGATTTTGTGTGTCGTGCGACCCCTCTTTTTGTTTTTAGTAGCTGATATCCAAAGGTCCCTCTCTCTGTCTGTCTGTCTATCATTTTCTGAAGTTTTGTCTAATAACCAAAAATTCAAATCTAATGGGTAATAGTTTTTGAAGGGTACCTCTCCTTTTGGTGGCTGCCAATGATTAAAAGGGCAATCACAGCCAAGTGTGTCTGACTAGCCCTTCAAAAATTATGACCCATATATCTCTCGCATCCAGTGATAGTAATTAATCGCTGCTCTTTCTTTCTAATCAATTATTTGCCACTCTTTCCAGATTTATTCTATACAATTTCGATAAATATGAGGATTAAACGTTTATATTTGAAAGGGATATAAAACAAATCAATAGGGAAAAGGTGGGATAGGAATCAACCAATTTAGCCACAACCCGGTCATAATTCTGGCAAAAATTCGCCTGTGATCTAATGTATTGTAGACAGAAATGGGCCCTCATCATATTTTGGCCCAATCGCCAGCCATTTGATATACAATTCCTGGAGACCCATTTTGCCTAGGACTTTGTGAAATCTGACCAAGTGCCTCAAATTAACCCAACTTGACATATTATACTCTCCTATAAACATCAAAAAAGGCTTGGAAGATTTGTTAAAAGCAACCTGACTACAACAGAATGATAGATTGTATGTTTTAATTCACAAACCCAAAATTTTGAATTGCTAGCATTCTTGGTTACTCTAAGTCTACTTCACAAAAGATTAACTGTGTTTTCTCTGTAATTCATTTTGTCAGGCCATGACTCATTCGGGACAAGAGTTATAAGGGTTCATTTTGTTGCATTTGTTCTATCAATGGAACCAAATCTAATGGATCATAGCACTATTTGTAAGACTAACGAGCTAGATGTGTTTGTATAGTCATATATCCCCTATAGGGCTAACTCCTAGAATAGTGACCAACACTACATGATCAACCCATAAGTGGAAAAATAATTTTATAATAATATTCATTATTTTCCACTTATGGGTTTGGTACGTGATGGTGGTCACTAATCAAGGCTTGGGCCAAGTCCCCCCATACCCATTTACCTGTACATTTAAATTTAATGTCTACTACTGCTTTTGAAAATTGACCTTGTGAAGAAACTTGCCTAAAAGGATTTTATATAGTCGCAAGCAATGTAGTACACAATTGCACTTGCTTGACCTATTTTGAGAGTTTTTGTGGCAAGGTCCGTTTGCCAAAACAACCAAGCTGGATTATGTTTCCCTCGAAATATTGCATTCCAAGTAGTATGGCCAGCTCTTTTCCAAAATGTATATCTACCAGAATTTTAGCGATATTCATAAGCCAAACCAAAGACAAAAAGTATATGGGTTCTCTATAAAATTTGCTATGATGTATATTGGGTTTATCAACTAGATTATCCAGATATTAAAAGGAGAATTTGTTATTAAATAAAATATGGGTAATAATTTATGAAGGGTGACCAATTGCTAATAGAACGTGATCACACATTTGGCTGGAATTGCTCCTATAATCTTTGGCCACCAAAAGTCACCCTTCAAAAATTATGATCCATATGGTCATATTTTACATAGCCTTAGACAAAAATAATGGATCCCCAAGAATTGCATATGGGTAGTTATTTTTGAAGGGCTATAGTCACACATTTGGCTGGGATTGCCCCTATAAATATTCACCTTCAAAAATTATGATCCATATGGATTGGTTGATTATTGAGATAATATCCGAGGTGTTGTCTCTGACTGCCATAGATTCAATCACTAGCGAAATCTTCCCATATGCCACCATTAACCTTAATTGATCAACTGCTGTTAAATTTCAATTCGATTATTTATTTGCATACTATGCTAGACAAAATGCAGTTTAAGGTTTCATTTCTAACAAGAACTTTTGCATTCCCACAGACCCTTATATTCTTTAAAGTCATCTAAAAGAAAAGGCCTTTTATTTCTATAGTCTATTTTACCCCAACATCATCATATGATTTCTAAAAATAACGCGCATGAAAATATATGCCTGAACTAACATGGTGACCTGCAAACATTTATATAGCATTTCTGGAGGGGGGAAGACTCTGCCATATATTCAGATTTCACCAGTGATCGAATGTATGGTAGGGCGAGTTGGGCCCTCATCAGATTTTGGCCCAGTCATGAGTCAATCCATATGCAATTCCTGGGGGCCTTTTTTGCCCAAGGTAGTGTGAAACTTGGCCATATGGATCATAATTTTTGAAGGGTGAATATTTATAGGGACAATCACAGCTAAATGGATGTCCAGTTTTACTAGTGAACATTCATCCTTCAAAAATTATGATCCATATTATGGACAATCATGGAAACATCTTGGACTTTAGTAGTTCTAAAATTAAACATCTGACTAAACATACATGCACAATATCGCAAGTAACAAGTAATGTTTTCTAAAGTATTGCCAAGGAAAGAAGGCTTGGCTTTTTAAAAAGGAAGATTTCACTAATGATCGAATGTATGGTAGGCAGAAGTGGCCCTCAGGTTTTGGCCCAATCGCGAGCCATTTCATATCCAGTTCCTGGGGACCCATTTTGCCTAAAATCCTTGTGAACTCAGGCCATATATTGGACTGTTAGAGCAATTGATAATATATCACCTGTTAAATTGAATCGGAATATGTCTGTTTACTTGCCAACTATCGCTTACTCCATTGATGCAGAAAATCATTTCAACCACTCGCACCCCAGACCTTCGGATTTGATTTTTAATAAATGTGGTGCTCACATAACAAGCTCATCAGTTTATTGATAAGATGAAGCAATAAGCTCCGATCATACTGTCAGCAGCATGCTCAAGCTTTGCAAGAAAATGGTGGTCACTCTTCCAGTCAGTGGTAAATAGCCTTGTTGGGAGGAGGAATGGTGGTGGTCTTCAAAGGCGTAGACTGGTGGGTTGGTTGTTGATAGACTGCTGGTGGAATGCAGTCCATCCCCAAACCAGCAACTATCGCCAGTCTATGTAAATCTAAACATTGCGTTTGTTGACTGTATTGTTGAAAAATGCAATTGATAGCGTTGGTTGTGGTGATGCTAGTCGTCAAGCCCATTGATGGCAGCTTTGCGATTCATGTGTCCTAAAGTTTGGAGCCATGTAATTGCACATGCATAGAAAGGCCATAAAGTGTGAATTCGAATATATTTATACTATGAGTGTGAATAAGAAACACTGTGCTTTGAATAGTTGACAATATGAGTGAATATTTTTGAAGGGCAAAGTCTTACTAGTAGGCCAGTTTCAGCTTGCATACTGGCCAAGCCTATATTATCTTTGATAAATGTATTCTGCATTTAGCTCTTCAAAATTAACTACCCATATAGCATCCTGCCATTTTTGTATCGATGCTGATATAAATTGTGGTGATTTTGTGGTTGTAGAATCATTGCCAACACTTCAATATATGAACTTCTTATCAACTAGAGATGAACATTACATATTCAGATCGATATTTACCTGAAGTTTTCAAAGATCCCTGAGTTGACTGTGTGTGTACAACTAAAGTTGGTTTTCTCGGAATTCAGGAGCAAACTCGAAATAGAGAACCAGGTGCTGCTTGTTTTTAGAGCAGAGCCATTACAAAGAATAGATTGACGCAGGGCCCTGCATGATTGTTGTACACTCAAAACAATTAGATTGGGATTTGTGGAGTGGCACAGCCAGTTCAATCATACATACACACACGGCAATTATAAATTGTAAGGGATTTCCAATAGCCATTCACAGTCGATGACAACATTCAAACCCGAATATCCCAGTCTAACTCTCGGGGCTCAACAAGTTAGTTCCTGCTTTTCGTATGCCCGCTTGTTTACAAGCCCACTATGACATTCTGCAATTAAGCACTGCACCAGCTGCTATCTGGCTACACATCTATTGCTATTTGTTCTCTGCTAAATTGTCTGGTCTAGCACCTTTGCTTCTATCTTCGCCTCTCCCATCGTTTTCTGTACAGCCTCACCACGCATCGTTTTGGTTTGGATTTTTGCATCCTGGTACACCTAGTCATATACGCACACAGCCCTTTTGCATCTCAATTTCCTTTACTCTTCCTCAAGAGCTTTTTGATTGTTTTTTTTTCCAAAGTCGAACGAACGAGAGAGGTCGCTAATACTGCACAGCCTTTTCAACAAAGGTAAGGGCTCCCTTCTGCACACGCACGCATCCCGCCTATGCCGTATTCGGACCCGCTGTTGCTTGGCATATGTTTCCTTTGGCCTTCTCCTTGCCAAGTTCTTTGTGGTCCTTTTCAATCCACCTCCACATTCAAAAGCACCACCACTAGTTTACAAACCACACTGCTGCCCCTCCCTCTCCCAGCAACCACAATCAACACATGCGAAACCATGGCCTGCCAACAACATTGCCTTAGATCTTCATTCAATATTGTCATAAACATGCAGGGTTTGTGATGCTCCATCACCATATCCATATTCCGGCCCATTTATTCTTGTCGTTATCCTGTAATGGTCTCTCCATCTTGGTTCACCTTACTCGCTTGCCTGTTGAAATCTTGAGTTTCGTCCTTAGCTTTGTGTTGTTCTTTTCGCTTTTCCTTAACTGTCAGGCAGCACCATTCTTTCTCTGTCCTTCCTGCCCTTTTTAACGTGTTTTCTCCTTTTCTCGTTCAAATCCAAAGTGACAGACAGAGAGGGAGCGAGGTGTCTCTAACAGCATCATCTTTACCTTGATAATTCCTCTTGTGGGTGTACTAATTCATGTCTCAACACTCTCCTTCTCCCTGTGCCACCCTTGCCTAGTTTACACAATACACATCTCAGCTTTTCATTTCATACTTGGCCTTCACTTACCTGAGTTATTCGTCCCCAGTAACCAACTACTGCCACCATTCTTTCTTTCTCGTTCTTTTCTCCTTTTTCCCTCTCAGTATTATACCGATTTCCCTTTCCCTCTTGCCCTGTCCTTTTGCTAGCTTTCCCGTTTATTTTCCTTGAACCTTTTTCTCTCATCATCTTCACCATCTCTGTTTACTATCTTGCTATTTACAACAAATATTCTGCTACTGCTCTATTCTTATAAAGACTCTATCTATACTTGTCCACACAAGCAGCTTACCCTGAAAAACAACTTGATCTCTCTATATATTTAAATAGAGTGTTTTATGTACAAGTGGGAGCACTGAGAGAGAAAACAAGAAGCAGAAGAGTTTCCGAATATATTGTTTGCTTGTCAGACCACTATAATCTTTATATATATATATATTTCCAACAAAAAGAAACGCGCATATAGTAACATAGTCTGCCCTTGCTTCCCCTTACATTTTCGTTTAGCACCATATATATTTATATATTCACGCATTCTAAATCTCGCTCCTCTCAACACTTTATTGCGTGGCCTGTGTGAGTGTCGTTAAAGTCGCGACGCTATATCTAACCTAGCATATATATATATATATATTTATTCACAGACTTGTATATACGCATATATACAGCCTTGACTATATGCTTCAACTCAAGTTCAGCAACACACCCACGCATATACACAGACAGAACTCACTTTTCGAAATCAAAGTTCAATCTCAGTACACAAGCATATAATATTAGGCGGCTTTCTTGACCAAGGTAAGATTTTAACTTCAACTTCACTCTATCTTTCAAGCCCTTTGCTTTATATCCATATATATATATATATATATTATACCCCACAAAAGAAGCGGTCTTTGCGGCATATATATCTCCACCGCCACTATCGCCATCATTACTGTTTTTGTACTATACAGCCACATTGCTACTTCTATCCCACTTCCATTTCCAATGTTTGTTTGTTTGCTTCTCTTGCTTATCACATTCTTCCTTTCCCTTGCATCAACTTCCATATTTGTGTGCCTTTCTTTGTTAAAATCAACCTTATTTTATTGTACTGTCATCATTTCATACTATATTTCCCTTTATATATCCCACCCAATCCACAAGAGCGAAGACGACTCTTAGGCCAAGGCCTGTTGTTATGTCTTTACAAAATTTACTCATCCCTTTCCCAAAGACCTTCTACTGACTCAATGGTATATCCTCACAAAAGTATACTAACCCAAACACACGTAATATTAATCATTTGGTAGTAGTCTCCCTATATCCATATACAACATAGTCCATAAACATGAAGCTTTGGCTTTCATCCTACGTACAAGTAGCCGCACTAGCCTTGTTTCTTGGGAGCAACGTAACTTATGGACAAACTCCTAACAACCCAAACAATAATGACGAAGACAACCAAGCGCCACGCCCAGAACCAAACAGTCCCTCCAGGGGATTTGTAGGTGGGATACTTGATGCAGGAAATTCTATTGGATCTGGTTTAGGCACCGGAATTCACAACTTTGTCAGTGACGGCTTGATTGATGGTGTTCTTGATCCTGTTGTTGGTCCCATTCTTGGTCGCACGACTGATTCTATAAGCGATTCAGTTTCACCGACTGGTCCACCAACTGATGGTGGCAACAGCGGTGGTCCAACTGTAACTAATACTGTTAGTGAGTCTGGAAATCCAACCCCAGGTCAACCGACACCGCCTACAGATCCGTCACAGCCAACCCCAGGTCAACCGACACCGCCTACAGATCCGTCACAGCCAACCCCAGGTCAGCCGACACCACCCACAGACCCATCGCAACCAACTCCTCCAACTGAGTCTTCACAGCCGCAGTCCTCTGGTTCTACACCGACAGAGTCCTCTGATTCTACATCGACAGAATCCTCTAGTTCTACACCGACAGGGTCCTCTGATTCTACATCGACAGAATCCTCTAGTTCTACACCGACAGAATCCTCTGGTTCT
>JANBPU010000126.1:0-45973 GCA_027575805.1 Mycoemilia scoparia | reverse complement strand
TGTGTGTGTGTGTGTGTGTGTGCTGTAGAAGAAAGTGTTGGTGAGTAAGAGCAAATGTGTGTATAGGGAGTTGGGGGAATTGAAGTTGCAATTGGGGAGAATTTTTACTCTGTATCGGCTGGTTTATGAGCTATTTGTAATTTTTTATTTCTTGTTTGCCCAGATATACTTGAGTGTTTAAACCAATGCTTTATTGCAACAGTGTGATTGGCTATATAGTTTTCATTTGTGGTCATCACAATATTTCCTCATGAATTCATTCTCTTTTTCATAAAGAATCATAGATTTTGTTTAAAATCCACCAAAGCTCTGCCTCCTATTTCTAGCTCATCAAGCCCTTTGTATTCCAATATTCACTGAAATATTCTAATGTTATAGCTGGCGAATGCTTGCAAGTGATCGGAATCTATGTTAGTAGGCAGAAATGAATCCTCGGATTTTGGGCCAATCACAGGCCAATTCATATGCAACCACTACTCCTGGGGACCCATTTTGCCTATGGCCTTGTGAACTCTGACCAACTTTAGGAGTGGGAGAGAAAAGGCACTACTATTGCTACAACTGCAACCAAAATTCAATCTTATTTTTTAATGCCAATAGCAACA
Source organism: Mycoemilia scoparia (assembly GCA_027575805.1). Classification (NCBI taxonomy): domain Eukaryota; kingdom Fungi; phylum Kickxellomycota; class Kickxellomycetes; order Kickxellales; family Kickxellaceae; genus Mycoemilia; species Mycoemilia scoparia. The sequence goes on along the minus strand of JANBPU010000126.1, from coordinate 45,368 downwards.
GTAGAAAATATTACAGCAATAAAATCTACTAAACCTGTGATATTTGGCTATAAACATTTTTGATTAACGCAAACAAAATAAAAATTAAAACGCATAGTCAAGACTACATTTATATCAATACTAATTATTCAGAGATTGCTTGACGTTAAAATAATTAATATAAAATGTGGTTTATAATTTCCTGACTAGTGGTGAGAGAGGGTGGGTGAGACATATTATGAAAACAATGATTTAAACAAAAATAATTTGTGTGGGTTTTAAAGAAAGACAAGGTAGGACGAGAACGACGAGAAAGTTATTAATACAGTAGTAGTAGTAGTAGTGGAAGAGTTTAAACGTATTACTGGCCAAGACGGGCAAACTTTCTGCCAACACCAAGCTGAGCACCCTTGTTTGGTAACAGTGGGAGCCGTAGAGAGCTAGACTTAGGTGGTGGTGGTGGTACTTCTTCATCTGGTAAGAACCAGTCATTATCGAAAACATCGTTACCATCGTCATCATTGTTGCCTTGGAACCAACCGTAATTGAAGGAGATGTGGTCGTTAGTGTCAACCGACAGGTTTTGAATATCAGCAGCATCTTCATTGACACCAAAGAATGGAGCGGCCAAAACAAGGGTACCAAGGAGTACTTGGCTAAGAAGAGTTGCCCGAGTGATTAAACGCATTTTGTATTAGGCTGTGTTATATGTTTATGGACAAATACCGAAGCGACTTGAAAGCCTATAGTACGGGGTGCTGACTACGAGGGAGAGAGAGAGAGCCTGTGTACTCCGAAGTACGGCTAATAAGGTTGATTCTTAAGAAAAGTAAACGAATGCTTGAAAAAGTATATTGAATAAAATAAAAACCCGTGAACGGAATTGCTGATTTTTATATCAAACTCAAGTTATTATACTGCATTTCCATTATTTGTCACGCCATTGTCAAGTAGCTGAGCCTGGCGGTGATGCTGTGTCTAGAAAAAATGTCCAAGGCGGATTTTCCTCTTTTTCTCTCTCTCCTTGAGCGTAGAGTATTGTGATAAAGACATATGATGCACGACCCCCGGATGAGTATGTACTTGGCCACAAAAAAGGTGACCCTGGTGACTGGTCTTTGTCAAAGATAGCCTTAAAATAGAATCATGCATGTACAAGGTATTTCCACTAAAAGGTGTGGAGGAAGACGAGTGTTGGCAATTTTAAAACTGGTGGCATGCATGAATCACAATCTCTTTTGTCACAAATTTCATGCCAGAGCAAGGCAATGAAAGTCTCATTGTTGTCCCCCGTATCACAAGGTTTTAGGTTGCCACATTTAGTGATAACGACGAATGGCTCTTCGTTTGCAAAGAATTCAAATACCTGTTCGTTCTTGCTGATACATACTGATGAAGGAATAATTTGTGGACACAGGTGTATATAAAGATAAGGGCTTTATTAGCATATTTACAAACATGCCATGTCTTGGCCCCGGTTACGAGTATTTTTTATTTTCTTTGCTTTATAGTCGACCTATCAAAAATTGTACAGGTTTGCATGGAATGGCATATCCGCACCGCACAATTGAATAAACTATCGTTGATTGGTAATGAGTAAACCTTGTCACAAACTACCGAATTTCGTGTTGGAGCTATGGGATGCTCGGTAAGATCACTTTATTATGACTTACACATGAATTTATACAAATTAAGGCTGTTACTAGTATTTACGGATAACAACTGTGCTCTATAAACCAATCGCTGTAATTGGATACTATATATGACTTGGATATCACAAAGTATATTAGTAATCAGAGCTTGGAACTACGATTCTGGGGTAACTCAAAGTACTCAGGAAAATGCTATAAATGCTCGTTAGGGTTGTGGCAGCAACTCATACAATGCCAGCATCATAGGAACAGGTAACCATATAATCGACGATAACAAGAGTCGATCCTGACAACCCGTTGCCAAAAAAAGAATATAAACTCCAAGGTAACTTGAAATCCAATTGCCGAAAACAAGTTTACAAGCTGCAATGTCGTAGCAGCAGACCTTTAGAGGGGGATATTTTTAACTCTGCTTTACGACTATGGCATTCCGATTAGTTGGATAAGCCTAATGACAATCGAGGTTTAAGTCTTGGACATGCTTTTAAGGACTTGTCACGAATCGATTTGGTCGACTTTCAAAGGGTTCTTGGCAAGATGTGTTTGTGTGTGGTGGGGATTCTAATTCTTTGTAAACTTTGGGGCCATTTTTAGTTAAATCCATCAAAACGACCTTTGGCTATGGCTTTTTGTCATGGCAAAGGATAATGGGCGCTTTTAAGTTTCTGAAGTAAGAGTCGCTTTGATGGCTACTAAATCAATTGTCATTACTTTGAAAGAAAGAACTATGCGCTTGAGAGAATCCATCAGTGTTGAGAATTGGAATATGAAAGTTGCAGGAGAAAAGAGGATGCATCAAAAACTCTGTTGTATCACAAGAACATCAGTTTGCTGTTTTGTGGGCATTTCATGAAAGTGACAAATTATTTTAATGCTTTATGATGATTTAAGTATGCATTATAATAGTAGAAATAAGAAGGGGTGGTCTGACATTTAAGCAGTCATAAAAAATATGATTAAGCGCTTTATCACTCCCAAGAAGGCGGTATTTAAGCAGTTTAAAGAAAGCATTGATAAATCAGACTCCCAACCCATAACAGAAGATATGCGATCACCATATCGTTCTGACGACCTCAGATATCCAGGATACCAATCGCTTCCACTCCTCCTCTTATCTTCTTCTAAAAACACTTAAATTGCGCTAAAACACAGGAAGAAACCATGTCAGCAAACAGCACCAACAAAAAGATCATAGTCCTAATTTCAGGCAACGGATCAAACCTCCAGGCCCTGATAGACAGTTGCAAAAACAACCAAATAACAGGCGCCGACATAGTCCAGGTCATATCAAGCAAACCCAATGTATACGGACTTGAAAGAGCCCAAAAGGCCCAAATCCCCACCCACGTCCACTCACTCAAAGAGTACAAGGCTGCTGGCAAAACTCGCAAAGATTTTGACCACGATCTGGCTGATCACATTCAAAAACTCAAGCCCGATTTGATCGTGCTGGCTGGCTGGATGCTGATTCTTGGCCCAGACTTTGTTTCAAAATTCGAAGGAAAATTGATAAACTTGCATCCCTCATTGCCTGGCGACATTATTGGGGCACATGCTATTGACAGAGCCTATGAAGAAGCCAAGGCTGGAAAACGCACTGAAACTGGCATTATGGTACATTATGTGATTGCTGAGGTAGATGAAGGCAAACCCATTGCGTCCCGCAAGGTTCCTATTCTGGAAAATGATAGCTTGGAAGCGTTGGAAGAGAGAATTCATAGGGCTGAGCATGAACTCTTGCCCGAGGCTACACGGATGGTACTTGAAGGAACTGCTCCTTCTTTTAAATAGGCTTATTATTATTATTATTATTATTATTACTATTACTACTATTATTATCAGAGATGTTTCTTAATTTTGTTAATAACAAGAGGTATGGCGATTTCGTATCTTTCTACATCATTTTGAACAAGAATACGCCAACAGTACAGATGTAATTGTATAGCATATGATTGGAAGCACATGGTTAGCCTATTTTTGATGTTAACATACAATTTGGATTTGTTTAAAAAGATAAAGGAGGAGGCAAATATAATAAAGATAATCTATAAAAGAAGTAATGGGAATAATAATATAACATCAACTAGGATAAAGAAAATGAAAATATTTAGTTCATGTCATGATGATTGTATCTCAATGCGCCAGGATGGGACTGATCATCATCATCCTCTTCATCAAAATCACTTTCATTAACTGAAACTCCCTGATGATATCTTCCTTGGCCACTACTGCCACCTTCAGTGTTAATGTCAGCTTGTCTGTCTGCAATCGAACTGTAGTTAAACCCACTGTTTCTTCTTCTTATCCCAATCTTTTCAAGTAGCCCAGAACACCACTCAGCAAATGGATACCACAATATCAGGATCATATCCTTTATGAATCCAAATACACTAACCCAGAACCGATGATGAGGAATTTGCTCCAGCCCTCGAGATTGATGGAAGATGCGGTTATAAAGAATCCCAGCCATAAAATAAATAGTTCCGACTATAAAGGTGATGATGAACAGCACGCCAAAGAAGCCAGTCGATGAATCTTTGGATCCACCGTCGTTGTTCTTCCCGTCTTTGTCTTTAGCAGGATTGTCATTATTGTTCCCATCACTGGGATTATCGTGTTTGGGATCGCCATCTTTAGGTGCTTGGGATTGAGGGCAAGCGACTTGGGTTCTCCATTCAAACCAGTATGAGCACCTATCGGCATTAGCTACATAGGCCGGAGCTCCATTCCCCTGAACATTCTTGTCGCAAATGAATGATATGACAGCCGATTGTTTTGATCCAGGATTGTCAGGGCATGGCGAGCCCTCGTGGTATTCCAATAGCAGCGAATCGCCTATGATAAATCAATAATCGCCATCATTAATAATAAAGGCTTGGTATGAAATGCTTTAATAATGAAAACATCATGTTTGTGCTGATGCTTACCGCGAACAAATGGTTTGGTACTTGGTCTACCCAAAGCGCCAGATTCGCCCCCGCCACTCCACGAAGCTCCATACTGCTTAAACTCTTCGTCACCGGTTACCAATGTATGACATACGTTTATATCAAAATTAAGACCAGAGTCAAACCCCTTAGCCTTATAGTTCTCTCTACGTCCATAGAAAGTTCGTGGTAGTAGTAGTAGTAGTAGTAGTATATGCTTTAGTCTTGGCACTGTTTGACAACAACAATAATAGTGGCAGGAAATTTTAACTTTATATAAATGCGTGTGTACACTCTTACCCAGTTGTTTTAATAAGCGGTCTTAAATCAAAATATCTATTGTTATCAGCATCGTGTACGGTACATTGAGGTTCGGCATTTGCAAATTGATGACTGCTGCTGCTGCTGGCTGCCAACAGGAAGTCTAGTGCCAAGGTTGGCATAGTATAAAAAAGCGAGTGTTTCCGCATTTTCTTTTGTTTTTGTGGTTTTAAAATGTGAATTATAAGTAGGTAAAAAGTATAAAAGTATAGTTTAGAAAATACAAAGGAAAGATGGTAGTTGTATACATTGCTGTCACTCGCCTTCTAAAAAACCCAAATTAATTATTTGCCTTCTTCTATTTGGCAAGTTCTCTACCAAAGAACAGACAGCGATGCCCTCATACATTCCCAGAAAATCAGCCCATAACCCATACCTTTAAGCTGGAGTCTCAGTGATGATTGGCTGATATACAAAGTAACTATTCCGGTAGGCCTTTGAAGGAGACTCTACCATTTGATTTAACAACTGCCTTTGTCTCCACATTGATCTTAAAGCATGAAAATTAAGGAATAGATAAATAGTCATATATCGCTACATTCATATACAGTTGCTCCCAAATATTAGTTGAACTATAAAAGTGGGCACCAGAGATAAGAAAAATATTAAGCATCTTAATATTGTTTAAGTAATGGACATATTGAGGAAATGGCTTTATCCGGAGCTTTTTCTGATAAAGCATACATTTATGTGGAAACCTCATGAAAAGACTATGATAAATTAGATTTCCCCACGATTTGTATACGCGAACACATATACACACAAAAAATGTTGCGTTTTTGGATAAAAGAGGTGCTCTGAAAAAGCACGCTACAAAATCAAGAATCAAAAGCATCTGGTTCTTTTTATAAATATTCGCATAGCTTGGATGGATATCCTTGGTGCCAATTTGCAACTTGGTTTTGGATAGTCGTAGGCTTTGTTTTGCAACCTTTTTTCTGGATGGTTTATAGGAGTAGACCACTAACAGCTGTAGTATCAGTGGTAGCAATAGCAGTGGTACAAAGACGTTTAGGCGTGTTTCCATTAGATTTAGCGGCTATGGCGCCTAAACTGTGTGGGAACCATGAAATATGCGTGTAATGAAATAATGCCAAAACGCCTATAAATATTCCTGTGCTACCATATTGCTTTTCTAAACTTTAGAATCATTTTGTCTTTACCATTTAAACACTACAATTGACATCTAAGACCTTATATATAAATATATATTGACTCTTTAATTGATAAAACTTCAAATAAGTTGCTTTACATTCGTTCGTTTTCATCTCTCATATATCATCACATACACAATCTTTATTCAATCATTAAAGCAAAACTATTAAAAAATACTAACATGCTTTCAAGCACATTTTTAGGTCTAATTTCAGCCATATATGTCGCAACCATATATCCAGGTCATGCAAAAGCAGAAATCTCTGGTTCAAACTCCATTACACCCCATGACTATGTGGGTTTGGGTTCAGGGCTAGAAAACAACCCACCATGGTGTGGAATGTCATACAATACACTTGACATTGGCCGAATTACTGCAGTTCAAGGATTGGGCAACAAGGCCGACTGTGGGTCCTGTCTAAGAATTGTAACTGATGCTGCAAATTGCGGAGCCATACCTCCAATCCCCTTCAAGGAGGATGGCAACATTGATGAAGCCAAGTTCCAGGCCGAAAAAGAAAATTATCAGAAAAACCAGGTTAAGGCTATTGCTGAAGGAAGGAGCGAGACTGATGGTATGGGCAGCGAACAGGAGGGCTGCAAAGGTGGCAATGGAAGTAAGCGTTGGATTTATGTAATGGCTGTTGACCAGGGTGGTCAAGGCCTTGATGTCAGTAGAGTAAGTTTCTCAGCTTTGTTCCAGCAGCCTTCTAATCCTACTGCTGCTACCTGGGAAACTGTGGACAAGGCTTTCTGTGAAGGCATTGAACTGGGTGAAGGTGGTGAAGGTATCAAAAACTACAGTAAGGTTAGTGATATTAAGGTTCATACTGGTGATGATCCTTCAGCTGATACACCCGGGTCTAGTTAAATATGTAAAATTATTTAATTATTCCTTTAGTGCTACTATACTTCAGTTACCTTGTTTTTTATTTGCATAGGTCTTGAAAGGTAGGCAACAGCTCAGCTTTTTACAAATAATCTTTCTCTTGAGCTGGTGAGCTCAGCATATTGTTGCCTTCATTTATATTATATCATGTTAAAATAAAGTTCTGATCTTTTTTAATATTTTTAACAACTTTGGACAAAATAAAAAGTTCAAAGAATAATATAAAAGTGCTATTATAATACTATTATATATGTTAATTTAGCTTTAATTTATCAAAAAGTGATAAAGAAATTTATATTTAAAATTGATAAACTTTGTGCTCTAATATTCATATAAAATTAGTATGATTACTAAATATGATTTATGAGATGTAAATATAATGAACTTTCTAATAAAAACTACTTTAAGGCAGAATTTATTCAAGTGAAGTAGTTTTTATTAGAAAGTTCATTATATGGGCAATAATTTTTGAAGGGTGAAAGTTCACTAGTAAAACTGGACACCCATTTGGCTGTGATTCCCCTATAATCACTGGTCCCAAAAATTCACCCTTCAAAAATTATGATCCATATTCACAGAATGCAACAAAGTCAATAGAAATGGAGAAATTAATAATGATATCTACCATCACACTACCCTGAGTGAGTAGTTGAGAATATTACACTAACCTTTAGCTTTAATCATTTCTACTAAAGATATTGATACACTGTACAAAATCAATAATACTGAGTAAATCCTCTATAAAAGCAGCTCCAATTATCTCTGGATTTTGTATTTACAATATCTATATATAATATACAAATACCAAGTGACGCCATGAACCTTCAACCTTTTCTATAACTTCAATTTAAACAAAGTTTAACAATGAGTACAATTTTCAAGAAATCTGCATCTTCTGCTACCACAGCCACTAACACATTTACTTCAATATCAATGGAAAGTGGTAACAGTATTAGAAGAGCTTCTACATCTTCATCAACTAACATTCTTGATGCACTAAAGAAACGGCCTCCTTCAAACAACATATACATTTACAATCTTCCTTCAAAAGATTCATATCCAACCAATGAAGAGCTCACCAATATCTACCATATACTGGACAATATTGAATTTATCAAACGAAGTGAAGTTACTCGGCATTTTACTCTTGGTAGATTTAGTACCCAAATGATGAAAAATGGACGAGTGAGTAAACCATGTAAAAACTAAAATAACAACCAAATTATAAATAGTTGACTTACAAATGTATATTTTATTTCTCAACATTTATAGCAAGCACCTGGCCCATTTCAGTTGGATATAAATGTTGAAGGAAAGAGACTTTCAGTTGTATTCAAGAACATGGAGTTTTTGGATATATACTGCTCAGTTATAATCCATATGTTGAAAAAGACCGAGTATAGTTTTAAAAAGAGTATATTTGATGAAGCTATCAATGCACAAAACTTTAGAGTTTTTATTCGAGACTTGAAAAACAAGCAATTTGACTTTGGGTTTCCAAACCATTGTGTAACGAATTTTTTGTATGATTTGTTGAATAATGGATATGAAGTCATATAGTAGCAATACTTTTTTCATGTATTCGGTTTTTTGTTTCTTTTTCATTTATTCTTTGTGATTGAATATTAAGAGATTTAAAAAGGTAAATAGTTCATTGTAAACTAGATGAGAATCTGGGGGATTTGAATTTTAATTTGAAGTGCGACAATGTTTATCACTCAAGAATGATATTATCTGTGGTAAAAACTATTTTATATTGTAAAATAGATACTGCCTAATAAAATGATATCCAAAGCCATTTGGCAGATTCTCCATCAAAAGGGAACAGACTGGTACTATCATACATTCCCTGTAAAGCAGTCCATAAGACATACATTTAAGCTGGAGTCCCAGTGATGATTGGCTGATATCCAAGGAAATATCCGAGTGTCCTTTTAGACGAGACTACTATGCCATTTGTAGGTTCATTCTTTTCATGAGGCTGCTTTGCTGCTTCTGGCACTATAGCTTTATTATTTGGATAGGTAGTTTCAATAGGTTTATAAATAGCTTTATTTCTTTAATTATTAAGCATAAAATGCCCCTAAAAATTATCATCAAAAATCATGATAATTGTACATCTACATACAAACAGAAGAAATAACAATAATAATAAGCAATATTTAGTAAGAATCAAGTAACAATAACAATACATACATCCATACGTTCAAGAGAAAAGTCAGTTTCACACCATCCCCGAAAAAACAATATATATGTCTCTAAACATACATCAGAACTTTTACAATTTTTATTAATTACTTGTCAAGTTTATGGTATATTTTTGGGGACCCCCTTTTTGTCTGTTGTGTTGTGAAATAAAATCTTATCGACTTCTATATGAGTGATAAAATGCTTAGTCATTACTAAATAAATTACCATGATTTGTTATATTGATAAAATTTATTTAGATGTTAGTTTATTTTTAATTTTTGAGGGTCTAAATATATATATATATATATATATATGGTCAAGGTTCACACAAGGCTTTGGACGAAATGGCAGGTCGCCAGGAATTGCATATGAAATGGTTAGTGATTGGGACAAACCCCGAGGACCCGCTTCTATCTATTTCATACTTTGTCCCCTGTGAAATTTCACCATCTATATATAATTGCCTTAAAAGAGGCATTGTTATAAATAATAATAAAAAAGTAAATGGAAAAATGAAAGAGAAAGAGAGGTAAATAGAAGATTATGGCTTCTTGATACGGAATGGATGGGCCTCGGTGTTGAATACATACTCATCCAGGGAATAATCAGTCTTGGGGCTGAAAAGCAAGAAAAGATACTTGAGTGCCTCAGCCAAGAAGAAGCTATTATAGTAGTTAAATGAAAAATGGTTAGTAAGACAATTTTAAAGATGCTATATGGCACAGTAATGCTTTTTATGAATTATTATTATTATAAAAGCATAGTATTAATTACCTTGGCATTTCATCTTCTTGAGAATCACCTATATCCTGATTATAAACATTAGCGTATGTGGCATAGCCGCCTTCTTTGACTTTGGTGTATTTTTCAATGGCCTGGAAAATATTCCAACCCCAATCCTAATAAAACACATAAATCAACCCCTGGTCAGCATCATAAATAAACATGACAATATATATAAACATTTTTGGTTGATTGAAATGTCTTGAAACTTACCTGATAAACAGTATTATCAGTAACTCTGTAAAGTACCATCAAACTTTCGACTACTTCTGGTCTTAGAAGGTATGCGGGGTTTATGGCATGATATTCCGAATCTACATTATGCACATTCAGTCTTTCATCAAATGTGACTCCAATATCTTTGAGTGCTTGGGTGGGTGTTATACCTGCAGCTTGGTCTTCGGACTTAGCGAACAAAACAGCTTCAGGGGACAACCCGGTGTTCGTTCTCATGTATAGTTGATAGCAAGTATCCATCAAAGATATGGCTATTTCCAAATCACCCGGTCTTTCAAGTTCTTTTGCACCCAGAGCATAAAGACCTGGAGCAAAGCATGTCTATAATAATCAAGTGATTCAAAGTACACAATTGTGTATAAGAAAATGTTGAAAATAAGAATTAGAAAACAGAATCATGTATATATATATATATCGATAAATTTTAATTGGGTAGAATGTACTTACCAAATGTTGGAAAATACCTTCGAATTTGTGGTCATCTTTTCCACTAAGCTGGCCAATATACAAGAGGGGCTTTGTTCCCAAAGAATTTCTCAGAATATTAGCATTCACAGCCTCAATAGCTTTGATATACATGTCACGATATTTGGTTTCAGTTTTGCCAGTCATCAAGTAGTACTTGAGGAGGTATTCATAGTAACTGTCGCCCATGGCGCCAAACGAATAAGGACCTAAAAGAATAAAAATGTATCGAATTAATATTTTGCTTCCATGAATAATAAAAGGTGTGTTAGGAACGTTGTTGTTTATAGAGGTGTACACTTACCAAATGTTTTGCCATCTTTTGCGTCTATTTGAACTGGGAAAAGTCCAGGAACCTTTGTCTCAAGGCTTGCAATTTTATCAAAAGCTTTTTGGGCCTACGTGTATGTAAATATAAAATAATATAGTAGTTAGTAAAAGTGGAACAAAGAGGATTGATTGTAAAATCAATATAATCACATCATATAATATTCTAATATGGTTATAGTAATAGGCATTATTGAATAATAGTAGTACTAATAGAATGTGATCTTACATTTTGGTTATAGATTTGCTTGTTGGTAAGATCGGACAGCCTCTTGTACTCCATTATACATGTTCCAACATCAGCAAGACTTGTCGAAGTGTTATCAGTCTCTTGTTCTTTCCAAATACTATAATAAAACCAGCGTAAAATTAATATTTGTTGTGGTGAGCAGCTTATTTATAAAACACTACATTACATTGCGTTATTCTGACAAGAAACTCTATTATTTTAGTTGACTTACTTATTGACGTCAATCTCTCTGTATGGCAATCCAGTTGGTGTTTTGAAGGCCCTCATCAAAATATCACCAAGCTGCTGAGCCTTGTCAAGGAATCCCTTGTCATTAGTCAGTTCATGAATACTTATAAGGCCACCAACTGCTCTGATCGTGGATTCAAAGAAAGATGTCTTAAAGCCGTCGTCCTATAAATTAAATAGTAATTTTGGAAAAACCAAATACGTGTATTAGACACATGTATCCCCACTAAACAAGGTAATGCATATGAAAGTTATAAGCTAATAGAGTAATTGCTTACGGTTTTTGTAAAATCAACACTCAAAACAGATTCTCTGGCTTGAGCATATTCTTCCTTTAGGCCCATGATATGGAGAGTGTCAATGCTATCGATAGCAGTCATTTTCCAGCTATAATAGTAATAGAAACAGAAATGCAAAAGAGATTATTAATATACGTGTGAGTATATATCAAAACATGTCATTACTATCATGACATGCCACGCCATGCCATGCTTTTGCATTTGCACTTGTTTTAATATGGCATTTTTTGAAAGTAAACTGTATTTCCTATGTATAACGTACCCTCCCCATCTATATATACACAAATATACGCACACATACAAATTTAAACAAGATTAGAGTTAGAATTTTGCAAAGTTAGATACACTGGAATGCCAGTATGTAAATATAAGAAAAGATCAATACATCATGTGGGCGTAAAAAGGTTATTGTACTTACGTGTTGTCGCCCTTTTTCGACAATGGCAAAAGCTCATCATACTTTGCAGCATATTTATAATAGCCAGACCAAGCATGCTTCATTGCGTTCACAACAGCATTTTTTCTTTCTTCAATAGAAGGAAGATTTTGTCTCTTTGTCACGAATTTGCGAGTAGAATTTAAACTTCTAGTACTAACACCACCGCCCGTACCAATAGTATTAGGATCAACACCATGAACATCTTGAGGACTTGGTTTTGAAAGTGACCCCTGCGATAACAAAAGGATCGCAATAGCAGTAGTAGTAGCAGCAGCAGCAGTGAATCTGATAAAAGAATAGCACTTCATTGTTTTCAGATATAAGGTCGCTAGTAATAGAAGGTAATAAACAAATAGATGTATTTATATATGTTAATGTGTGAGTTTGTGAATTGGTGGACGAATTTTCAAGCTTGAAATGTATATAATTGTTGTATATAGAAAAAGCACTAGGTTAAAGAAAAATAATAGAGAAATTTTGTTAAAGATTTGAATGGTGACTATATATATATATATATTTATACATGAGATTTTTTTGTGGGGATGTATGTGTGGGTTTGTGTATAGTTAAAACATATACCAATTGTATATTTAACGTTTATTTCTAAGCTAATACTAGTTAAAATAATCATGGTAGTAGCAAAAGAGGTTAAAATGTTGCAAGTATGGATGAAACAGTAGGTACACGAATATGCAGATTATTGATTGACCAACATGCTCTTTCCTATCTTTACATTGAAGCGTAGGCATATCATTATCGCGATAGTTATGATTTAGATGTATAATTGCATTGGCCATTGTCAAATAAGAAAATTGGAGAAGCACACGAATTCAATGAAATCCAGCATATAGAGTTGGGTATTTGGCTGTATTTATTTGTATATTTGCTTGATTTATTTGATGAGATGATGGTGTTTTTGAACAATCAGCTTTTTGGCTATTTATGAATTTCAAGGTTATTTATTGGCCATCTTTTAGCCATAACCGGAAACTCATTATCTGCTATATGGCAGAATCTCTTTTAGAGATGTACCATAATAATACCCCAGATAATAGCCAATAATTTGCCTGGCTCCAGCTAAAATATATGGCTTATGGACTGATCTAAAGGGAATATATGAGCACGCTTGTCTGTTTCCTTTTGATGGAGAACTAGCCATATGGGCGATTATTTATGAAGGGTGACCATTTGCTAACAGGCTATGATCACTCATTTAGCTGTGATAGCCCCTATAATCACTGGTCACCAAAATTCACCCTTCAAAAATTATGTTTCATATGTTTATTTGCATACCAATTAATGCTTGATAAAATCAGTTTAATTCTAAACCTTGTCTTTGATACAATGGGCTATTAAGTTCCAATTTTATCATATTATTTTTTGCGTCTATCAAATAAAATTAATTTATCATAACCCTCTGCAGGATCTGTCTAAAAAATAAAGTATATTTTGTAGAGTAATCTTGTAGTAATAAAATGACAGTATATTTACTCCTCACACAAAACTATTCTTTATTAATAATGCTTTCGTAGTAGGCCATGTCATAACAAGCTAGTTTACTCGGATAAAAAAACTAGGATCCAACTAAAATTGTTTCTTTTATTATAGTAACAGACAAATAGGGTGGCGAAAAGTACATAACGACTGTTGGTAACATTATTTGATAGTAATAAATTGGTGGTAATTTGCCAGTAAAAACCTTTAATATTAGTATATCCAATAGCATATTCTCACCTATTTTTGCTACTATCATTAATACGTGCCTTGTAAAAAAGGTATAAGTAACAATAACAATACATACATACATACATTCAAGAGAAAAGTCAGTTTCACACCATCCCCAAAAAAAACAATATATCTCTCTCACAACATACATCAAAGCTTTTGCAAATTTTATTAATTACTTGTCAAACTATTAGCATAACTGGCTGGGACCCGTTCACAGCCATTGTGTGGCCGATCGGATATGAAACTACTACACATTCATCAAAATGTAAGCTCAGGTCACATGCTAGTCTAGAAGCTTGGAATCAAATCTCTAGAATCCCCACACATTTCATCAATTCCAACTCCTATTATTATTTTTCAGCAACTAAACCTAAATATATAATTTACAAACAATGTCAAATAAAATATTTTTAAACTAGTATACCATTGGTAGCATATACACATAACACGTATACAAAAAATAAAAAAGACTATTTATATCAGAAAAAGAAAAGTATATATTAAACGTGCACTAATAAAAACCATTGCTGCACTTCTACTACTACTGGTGTCGCCCATTGTGATTGATACTATTAGTACTGCCGCTGCTATTAGCTAGTTGGTTGACTCCATAAAAATGGGGGAGGGTAATCCGTTATTAACACAACACATGCCATATTTTCATTAGCATCTAGTTATAAAGAAACAATAAAAGCTTTGTCTCATACTGCCATCTGCTCCTCTCTGACCTGCCTGCTGTTGCTGTTGGAGGTTAGCTCCACCAGCAATATGGCTAGCAATCGGCATTGCACCCGCAGGATGTTTGAATACAACTTCAATCAAATTCAATCCTTGCAATAACGACAACTGGAACACAACATCTTTAGCCCACATAACCGATTTACCGCTATCACTACTTCCGTTAGCATCGCCAGATTTTATACAGTCATTTATGTCCTTGCTTTGGTGATTTCCATTGGTTGCCCCTGCAGCTTGGGAATCGTTCTCCTGATTATTACCATAACCATTATTAGTCCTGATATTTCCATTCATATTTTCTCCAATAATCATTTGCCGATGCGGTATGGGGTTACCATTAAGTTTAGCTGTTACAATTCCAACATGTGGTGGGTATTTTTGTTGACCGTTTTGTAGCTCTTGCTGTTGTTGTTGCGGTAATAATGAAGGAGATGTCGCTGAGGATCCACCTGCAGGTGTAGTAACTCCACCACTGAGTGAAGGGCTATTAGCATTAGAATTACCATTACCTGTTACTGAGGGACCTAATGACAATGTGGCAAATATAGGACGCAAATACATTGTCGACACAGATATTGGGATATTGATAGAATGGATAGCCCTAGAAGCCGATAATGGTATGTGAAGGAAGTATGATTTATCTGATAATGCAAGTTGAATGTGCTCCAGCATACCGGCTCTAAGCCCAGCTTCGGATACTGATGATCCTTGGAGTTGGTTGGGGGATACAGTTGGTGGCAACTTGTATTGCATCAAATGATCTTCACCAGTTTCTTCAAATATTCTAAACATCTTTGACCACTGTTCATCGATAGGAGTGATAGCTTTTGCTGGGGCCATAATTGGAGTAGATGTTGCAGTCCCCGGGCCACTGCTAGGAACATTTGCTCCCCCACTAACACCACCAGTAGACATAGTGTTGGGGAATTGTGGCTGTTGACCAAATGCAGCAGAAGATTGAACTGTGGGACCAGTAACTGGAGGCCGACTAAGAGGTGATGCTACAGTTGGAGGTCTTTGCATTTGTTGTTGTTGAGGGGATCGAAGCCCAATTGGAGTTGTCGCACGATGATGCTGTTGGATACTGCCGCTACGAGCATTTAATCCAGATGGAGATGTCATACTAGTTGTCTGTCCATCATCCTTGATGTTACTAAGATCATGTTGGAGCTGCTGGGTTTGTTCATAGAAGTTTGTTGTATTGTAACCTCTAATATTGGCTGCTCCACTACCAACTGGGGACATCATTGGAAGAGGGGAAGGTGATGATGGCATCATTGGCCTGAATTGACCCTGCTGTTGTTGTGGTTGGAGGAAATTTGGTGACATTGGATTGATACCTTGCATGCTGGTCGCGGCTTGATTAATCCGCTGAGGTTGAGTAGGGGTATATGGAGGTTGATTCATCGAAACTTGACCGAGGACTTGTCCTGTTTGTGACATCATTGGCTGTGACACTTGTTGCTGCTGCAATTGCTGTTGTTGCATCCGTAACATCTGCTGCAACTGCCATTGTTTTTGTTGGAGTTGGCGAATCATTTCAACTTGCTTATGATTCAGTTGATTTGGCGGAATAGCAGCATATTGATTGAGTAGATTTTGATTCATTTGCATTACCTGCTGAGTATTTTGAATATTTGAGACTAGTTGGCTTCGTTGTTGTTGTGGCGATAGTTGCATTGGAATCGCTGTTCCAGGGCTCATCTGATTCATTATCGCTTGCTGCTGCTGTTGCTGTTGTTGCTGTTGCGGTAGCATTGGTCGCGGTGTCATTTGCATGGACATTTGCATTTGCATTTGCTGCATCTGTTGTTGTTGCTGTTGTTGAAGCATTTGTTGGCTAGCAGCCACCATTGGCATCATAGAAGGTTGCCAAGATTGTGGTGGTCTTTGGGGCCATGATGTTGGTTGCATTTGTTGCGGAATGGGAGCACCAGTAATGCCACCAGCGCCACCCCCAGATCCAACGGGTGGTTTTGGAGGGAAATCTCCCCATTGAGATACCGGCAATTTAGTCATCTGTAATGGAGCTGGATACGCTAAAAGCTGCATCGGATTGTTTGGCGTGACTTTGATCTCATCCAACCAATTAGTAATGGGTCTAATATTTTGAGTTGCCGGATCTAGCCTTGACTCACACCCATATAAATAAGCTGGAGAACAATCTTTTGGATAACCCCTGGCTAACTGTGGCATCGGTAAAACAAAACATTTCCCGGTAATACATCTGGCACTCATATCCTTAAATGCCTCGCCCATTATGACTTCATGTGGATAAAACCCAAGTTGCTGGGAAAGATTATTGGGAAGCTCTTGAGGCTTCATAAACCATATACCATCAATATGCTTTTTCCGATCCTGAACTCCTGATACCTGGATCTTAGTAATCATAGCAATTCGATCTTGCTTTTCGGCTGGCGGCTTGATAAACAAAAAGTCGCCAATAAACAAGCCGTGGTCACCCCAAACTGTTCGAGGAACAAACCTGCCTTCACTAGGCTTCTCATCAGCAAAATTCGTGTCGAACACAATACCGTGTTTTGCAATAGCCTTTTTGCGAATATCACGATACTGCCTTTCAAGTTCCAAAGCATCGTTATGAATATCTGATCCTTCTTCATTGAAGAATATGGCATTGTGGAATATCCACATCATGTCATTTTCAAAATGTCCAAATGTTGAGTACCCGGACTTGATCTTTTCCCGAACAGTGTTGAAAGCCATTGGGAATGGAATAACTTCATAGTATTCGGGGTACTCCTCACGATCTGGCAAATCCATAAATGGTTCGGAAATTTCGTTGCCATCCTCATCAACAGCAACAACCATCTTATCAAGGACCTCAGTAAGTGCAGTATTGAATATTTCTCGAGAAACTCCATTAGGTATTGGTGTAACGACTGATTGTTGAGCTGTGGGAGGACCGGTCATGGTTGGTAGATTTCCAGCAATCATCTGACCCTGGAATTGTTGAGGCAAAGTAGTACCGGAGCTAGGTGTCTGTCTAGCCCTTAGGGCGGCGGCCACTGCCGCTTTAGTTGCTGCCGTCCTTATAGGTGCTTTGGCGCTGCTACCGCCTCCACCAGTAGTGGTAGTAGTAATAGTAGTACTAGATTTGACTGTACCTGATGCTACAACTCCTGTGCCTCCACCAGTGGTATCCTGATAATTTGGATCCAAGAAATCTTGCCACTTTTGTGCCTCATCTTCAGGAACCAAATCAAATGGATATTGACCATGCTTGTTCTGTACATCAATACGTGCGCCCCACTTCTTTACCAACTGGCGCGTACCAACTCTGTGCCCACCATAAGCACCCCAGCTAACCGCAGTGGATCCATGGAACGTGTCCTTAGCTTCGATATCAGCACCGGCCTCGATAATAGCCTCAATAACACGAGGCCTTCCATAAAATGCAGCAGCATGTAATGGTAACCAAGTAGGAGGCTCATCAGTATCATCGGCCCCTTCGAGCAGGTCATCTGGTATTGGTCGATAAATAGTAACATCAACATCATCCGAATGAGCTAACCTAATAGCCTCGTGTTTTTCGGCATTGATGATGGCTTCAAATAGCTTATCAACAGTAGCGATCTGTTCGGGGGTTGGGTTGTCATTTCTGGCTTTTTTGTGCTTTGGTCCTTCTTCTTGATCCTGCTCGGTCTTTGGTGTTTTAAGCTTAACTCTCATTCTTTTTACTGGAGTCGCAACTGGATGAGGGGAAGGCGAGGCAGTTCCTCCAACTCCGCCGCCTCTTGGAGCCGGAGACTGCTGCTTTTTAGTTGGGGTGGCTGTTTCAGCTCTACGTTTCCTACCTCCACCACCACCTCCTCCTCCTCCTCCTCCAGTAGCGGGATTTGGTGAATTTAAAGCAGTAGATGTTGCACTTTGCTGTTGCTGGATACTTTGTTTATGTTCCAATACCAACCTAATAGGATGGAATGGCGATGATAAATCAATTTCAGCAGCCTCGCCGACCATTCCGGCATTAAAAGAGTTGACTTCATCTTGTACATATTTTTGGATTTTTTCGGCGGCTTCACAGACATAGGAATCGGGCAAATTATATTTCTTGGCATTATCGACCATGATATCAACTTCGCGCATAAACGACTCAAGTGTCCGATATTTGGCCCTCCGGATCTTTTCCTACAAGCACAGATAAATATGAACATCAACATGGTAAATCAAATGCCACACAAATTTCCAGCATGCACGGCCCTCGTAATTATTTCAAACAATAAAAATAATATAAATAGCGTGGCGCATATGTATGTATCCGTTTATTTGGACTTGACAACGTATAATATTTGGAGTGTCTGTATGTGCTCACCTGTATATTTTTTAGAGCAATAGGCTTTTTAATCACACTATAATAATCTGGATATTCCTTTGCATTAGGCAATTCCAAAAACAATTCACAGAGCAATTCGTCTTCATCGCCTTTAAGCTGCTTGATTCCCTGAAGCATGTATCGGCAAGCACCCAATATTGGGTTTGATTTTAATACGGTTGTCGTCGATGTGCTGGTGCCCCTATTGTCTATTTTGGCATTTGGACTTAAAGGCCCACCACCGCCAGTCACCATATCCATACCACCGCTATTGCTATTATTATTTAGGATAGCTGTATCTTGCTGTGAAAAGGGCTGTCGTTGTTGTTGCTGCTGTCTGGTCACCAGTTTTATGCGTGGTGACCGCATTTGAGATTTATTAGCAATTTATACCAGCTCACACACACACGCTGGCAGTACTATTATTGTGTCGTGGAACGCGTGTTTATATGTTGTGACGTTTAAACAGGTCTCACTACTCTATCAAAAGCCTTACAGACGCGTGAATTGGGGCGCCAATTAATGAGCCGCAATAGTAATATCGCCAAAGCTTGGTTAAATTGTGGAAGAATAGAAATAACAATTAGAGCAAGAAAGAGAAGGCGAGAATTGAGATTTGGTACAAATTGGAAAATAAAAGACAGTCGTTAGTCCAGTTAAGAGAAGACCAAGAAGGCGTTTTTGGCAGCGATATGCTTAATATCCACAACACAAACTTGACGTGTCTGTGTATCCAGAGCACTAAAGAAGAACTAACTGGTTAGGTTTAGAGACAAGGGGATGGTGTGTGGGAGCACTGAAAGGGACTGCGTCAACTACCACGCCCAGCATGCGCTCAACCAAAGAAGAGCATGGGCGAGCGGAGGCTTCTTATAAAGCTACTGGCTGGTTTCGCGTTCGGCCTGGGTCCTCTTTCCCTATTCCAATTGCACCACAACAACAAAAGCCCAACAACCAAAGCCAGCCTTGATTATCAAAATCAAGCGTAAATATCCAATCTTCGATAATGAGCATGAGGAGCGAGCTACCTGCCTTTCTCGCTCCCACACAATGCAAGTCCTCAGCTATTATCCGCAGCCTCACACTGATTCACTGGCAGTCCACAGTACACCACACTCAGCGCCTCCCCACTACGATTATTATTACTATAAAGTGCATTGTTGTCCAGTATTATAGCAGCATCCCCCACCGCTTCAGCAAGCTCTCCCACTCAGAGGGAGAGCGAGATATGGACACACAGACAGACGCGTGTGTATGCGACTGTAGACAGCTTGATTGTTTTCAGTAGCCTGCCTACTTGCTTTATTTTCTTGTCTAAAGCGCACTATTGTTTTGCTTGCAACTCCTGGTTTAAACCCAACTTTGCTCTGCCTTGTCTTGTCTTGTCTTGTCTTGTCTTCTCGACCCACCACAGCAAGCTGGCCAGCTTACTAGCCGGATCTGTGTCTTCAGGGAAGAGTTGCCAAAGGAGGAAGCCTTGATAATTTATCACACACACACACACAGTATAATCCCCAAGCCTTTATCCAACTTGATTTGGCTCATTGTGCGCCACTAGCAGAAGCAACAATATCTATTATGCATGCGCAGCATCATCAGAGTTTGACCAAGAAGCTAGATCATAGCCAAGAAAGTGTGGTGCATAGGGAAAGGGTGTTTTGAATCCACTCACCACGTCATCTAGAAAAATTCAGGCTAAATGCCCATACACATCCATATGCCTATGAAACACTGTCCTGGATCTACAAATGTTTTAGGCTGTGGGGAGGGGGAGGGCAGGAGAAACAGGTGTAGGGCCTGCTGGTCCATTTACATTGAAAGGGATGCGGTGGAGTAGCAGTGGCTGTGGTCATGTAAGGAAGGAGGGTGGCATCTCTACCTGGTGCTGCATATACAGAGTAGTCTAGGCAAGGCACAGAGCCATGATTATATAATCTCTGAGCCTGGGCCAAAAGGGTGAGTTAATTTCTTTCGCAAGCTTTACTTTTATATGTTTCATGAAGTAGCAATGCTCCTTCGTGCTGTGTTTGTTTCAGGACATTTAATCTTCTGCAGGCAAGAGTGCTACCACCACAAAAGCTGGAGTTCAATTAATGCAACTGCATGGTGATTAAGTCAACACATACAGGGAGCTAACCGTTAGATACTTCGTCATTGTTTTGGGCAAAGCGAAACAAGCATCCGGATTTTGTATACTCTCATGGTTCATTTTGTACATTCTTTGTCACTACGTATGACTATTTGAGACCCAATAGTTTAGTATGTGTCTGTCAAGACACAGCCTTTGGTTCATGACAGCCAAGACATCTAAAACTCACCCCAGTCACACCGTCGGTCAATTACTGTTTGCAGCAGTCATAAGGTGTGGCCCTTTTTTGTCTCATCTTGAGGAGTTGTTGCATGAGAATGTGCCAGGCACAGCCAACCAGATTATAAGCCTCCGCTAATGCATTTGGCATATCCTGACTAAGGCGGACAAAGAGCTTGACTAGTAAAAATGCCAGTCACATATACCATGTGGGCGAACGTTTTTGGATCCCTGGTACATTTAATCCTTTCCCTCTCTCTCTCTCCCTCATACATTTTTCTAACAAACAATACATCCAAGCCTTTAGTAATCTGCCTAGCATACTTGATATATTGGCTTTACATTCTTTTTTGATACTATAGTATCCGGTCACATATTCAGATCAGCTCTTGCATGTGCTAAGGGCCCTTTGTGTTCCCTAGTGCTATCCACATACTTGGTCTATTCTTTTTTCAGCCCTGTCTTGTTGCTTTTGACACTTTCTTTTTTGTAAATTACTTATTTGTGTTCTAGAGAGAAAAAGAACGAGAGATAGAGTTTATATAATACAACAACCCAGAGGAGATGTTTAGAGTTAAACCTGCGTTGTTGTTATTGCTCTGTACTAAAATCCTATTCTTTTTGGATGCAGCAGGGGGCCACCATCCTATCGAAAAGCCCCAGGAATCAGAACCGCATCATCGGGAAAATGTTGCAGCAAAGGACGGTGATGCTCATATAGAGGAAATCCACGACCACCATGAAAATGGGGCGGCTATGAACAAACGCCAATTCCATCACCAACAACATACGGCCCATGTACGAGTTCCCCAGCCATTTCCTGTTATCAACGATAGATTTAATCCACAGTTCCAAAGGAACAATTTCTTTCCAAACCAAAATGAACAGCCTCCACAGCAGCCTCAAATCCCACAAATACAGATACCACAACTACAACAGCCGCAGATAAATCAACAGCCCTTTGGTGGTTTCAACCTCAACCCCATCCAGAATTATCACGATAGTTATCAAGGAGGAGGATATAATGCTGGTGGGGGCTGGGTATATCCCTGGGCATTTAATCCCAACATCGGGAATGCTCAACAGCCATTTCAACCAAATAATCCAGGATTGAATAATAATAATAATAATAACAACAATAATAATAATGGTTGGTGGCCCAACTGGAACATTCCCGGTCAGAACAATAATGCTGCTGTTGGTGGTGGTGGGGCTCATGGCCCGAGGACGATTCATATACATCCTAATGGAAATGCACAAACTCGAATGATCATCAAACCGTTTGGTGGCGGAAATCTGGCCCCAATTATCGGCAAACAAACAGTTACACCTTCTGTAGCCGTGGTTACTGTGACGATTGTGCCTGAGCCATCTGGGCGAGATTTGGAACTGATTGGTGATGTTGTTGAGGTCATTGAGAGCCAGCCACCAAATAACGCACCTACAGGTAAGACCAAACATCAGCAATAATAATAATAATAATAATAATAATAATAATAAAGCTATGCGATGTACTGAATTTTAACCAAAAACTCATACATATCCATTTTCAATATCTGAAACAATTTCATAATTTGCCTACACACATTTATAGCCCCACAACCAGCGTCTCCAACTCCAATAATCACCGATATCGTATCAGCGATGGCAGTGATTGGCCCAAATGGCCAACAGCAAGAAGTCTTTACCACCCTAAGAACAACAATCCAGCCCAACCAGAATCCTAACCAAAATGTCCAAATCATTACGGTCACCAGCACTGTTACGGGTATGTCCATTGCTGTCGAAAATGGTATCGAACGTGAAATATTTACAACCTTTACAACTACATTCACCCAACAGGCCTGAAAACACATTTTGTCCATGTGTTGCTATGATATTCTCTCTCACTATACTTCATCTCCCCCACTTTTATTTCTATCTTTATTTATATATCCATCCATCCATCCATTCATCCATGTCATAATATAAAATTCCATGGTGTGCCAAACCTTTAGTATAATATCATTAAAGGCTGTGAAACGTGATAATCTCAATCTAACGATAGTAGTAATTGGCAAATCGACTTAATAATTGTGTGTGTGTACTTAATATAATATGATATAATATATATATAACTTTTTTAAAAAACAAAAAGAATTCCTATGTAATAAAAATACTAAACGTGGTTAATAAAATAAAATAATAAAATGATATGCAGTTTAAAACGGTTTGAAAATAAAAAACTACCATACAGAAATGATATTGCTAATACTAATACTAATACTAATATTATTAGTCTCTCTAGAATTAGTGCTACTACTAACCAGACACGCACTATCGAATTGATTAACCTTTATGGTGATATTCATATTCTCTAGTTAATGTCGGGGTGTCAAGACCAAGTCCCGTATACGCCTTTTGGCTCTGTGTTGCTTCAACATCGATTGGGGTCCGACCAGCACCACCATTCTCATTATTGATATTGTTGGTTGCTGTTGCCGAAGAGTTGTTAGAAAGACTATTGGGGGTATTAAATTGTTGAGGCCCACCGCTACTATTGCTGCTACCACCACCATTACTTCCAATATTACCAGGACCACCACCACCACCACCACCATGTTGTGGTGGTGCACTATCATAGCTATCCATATAGTCCGCAACAACATCGCCATTTTCATCATAGTAATAATCAACACCATCTTCACACGACTGGCTCTGAATAATAGACCTCAACCTCGAAATAGACAAATACTCTGGCGTATAAGTCTCTATAGCAGGAACTTTGCGCGCCGTCAAATACAAAATCTGCTCCCCCAGCAAATTATTATCAATCATAATCGGATCATTATCCATTTTCAACAACTCATGATGCATCAGTCTACTCGGAACAGTAGGCTCGCCATCAGCAGGTTTATAATTCCGAAGCAGCCTCTTGATTTGCGCAATATTCAAAGAATCCGACACCTCAATGATAATCCTAATATCATCCTCAGTAATTTTATTCATTTGCAATATCTTGGCAGCCTGCAGCAAACGATCCAAATTGCCAGCATTATCAAAAACATCATAGGCTTTACACCACTCATCAATCTTCGATACATTGAACTGAATTTGCATACCCCGATAACTTGAACAGAAATGCCGACGATTTATCAAATTATTAAACGCAATAGCCCCAACCTCAGACAAGATCTCCGACATTACTTGCTTGGTGATATTCAGATCAATATAATAAAATTTCATAACATCCCAGATCTCCGTCAAAAACCTGGTTAGATGCGACAACATAATATCAGATGCCCTACTCGAATTACCCCCACCCATCATCTTGGAAAAGAAACTCTCGGTCTCTTTGTAATCATTAAGCTCTTGGTGCTCAATTAGCGCCGGAACAACATATCCAGATATATCCTTCATCAATTTCCGCGCCCACCCAAAATATATATCAGACAAGAACGCTTCGAGATACGACATGGCCTGGCTCAATACCCACATCGACTCCTTGAATGCTTCGCCCGCAGATTCATTCTGGCTAATCGACGTCTTGATAATCGACAACAGCTCGAAAATGTTGGACATCCAGAATAGAGTGGTGTTGTCAGATACAAATTTGTCCGTATACTTCTTTATGCGGGCGACTAGGGATGTTATGAGCTCGTTGATTCGGTTGGCCAGGTTGTATTGGATCATTTTGATGGCGCAGAGCCCGATTATATGGGCTGGGAAATGGATGTGGGCTTGGGGAAGAGGTGATTGTGGGTTGAAGTCGGGGATTTGGATTTGGTCGATTAGATCGTAGAGAATTTCGTCAAGCAGTCCGTCGTCGTATCTGAGTAGGTCGCATACTTGTGTTTCGGTAAGTGTGTAATATCCAGTACCAGGAGCTGGTGGAGGAGGTGGTGGTGATGGAAGTAGGCCATTCGGCCCACCATTGGAACTGCCACCGTTGTTGCTATTGAATGTCGATGGGTCATATTCATATGCTTGGTGATGGTGGTGTGGATGAGCTTGTTGAGGATTAGCGTTGTATTGAAGCCCTTGGCCGTTTGTGCTGTACAGCGAAGGATTTTGGTTGCCATCAAAATGACGACTTTGACGATAGTTGGTATTGCTATTATTTGATGGTGCACCGTTGGGCATTCCAGCCAAAGACTTGCCATTGGGTGTGGTGGGTATATTGATACTATTGCTGCTAGCAGGTGTTGCAGAATTGTTAGCTGAAGAATCGGCATACACATATCCTGACAAGTCGGCCGTGCTATTGAGATTTCTTTGACTAGCTTTTCTAACAACTGCAGAAGGCATGGAGAATTGATTCTTTTGGCCACCATTCAGTAACATTCCACCGTTGGTAGCAGCAACAGCAGCAGCGGCGGAAGCGGCAGCAGCACCTGTACCTGCACCAGAAGCAGCGTTCTGTTGTTCAAGCATTGTGATCTTGTTTTTCAAAACTTCACGTTCCTCTTTGATTGCATCAATCTGTTCAGTCAATTCGGTCAACATCTTTTCAAGTTTATCAGCACGTTCCTTCTCCTTCTTTGTATTTTCCGCAGACTCGATCTTTTGGGCCTCAAAGTCCTTCGACAAATCCTCAAACTTCTTGCTAATATCCAAATTTTCAGACCTAATATTGCCATTCTCTTCAACCAAGCTTGCAATTCTTTCCTTTGACAATTTGTCTTGAGATTCGGCTTGGAATTCAACCTCAGATAGTCGGAATTCAAGTTCAGTCTGCTTCTCTTTAAGCGTCTTGTTCTCATTTTCCAGCACCTGGCAAGATTGCTGAGAGTTTCCAAGTCTCTGGGTAAGTTCGACAACCTTGCCTTCCAACTTGTATGTGACTTCCTTGAAGTGAGCAGCCGACGTGGCATCCTTTTGTTTTTCCTTAAACATCTTCTTGGCCGTTCTGGTCCGCAATTTGGACTGAATCCTGATGACTGCCCACACCTTGCGCTGGAATTTCTTGCGAGCCAAGAATCCACGAACAACTGATTGGATTTTTATGGCGGCCTCTTCTTTACGGTTAGCTACAAATCTCTTACGCACCATGTAGCCCTCAACTGCCGAGACAATTCGTTTGGCACTCTTGATCATGATGGCATACCGGGTACGCGCCAAATAACCACGAACTGCTGTTTGTAGGATGATTGCTGACTTCCGGTGACGCAGGTTGTCCAACACTTTCTTGGCCGCAAGTGTACGAGATGCCAGTTGGATTCTGATGGCCATTTTGCGTTGTTTAAGGAACCTTTGGCGGGCCAGATACATACGGGACATTTTCTGGATAAATATTGCGCCGGCCTCACGCTTATCTGTTCGCAAATTGTTCATGTAGGCCAGCATGCCAGCCCTGAAGAAAACCTTGGTATGGCCCACTTGATACTTTCCGTCGTCGTCATCAGGAATCGAGTCCTTGAGGATCTGGCGAGCAAAATTGCGAACATCCTCGACGCCCTCATACTTGGTTGGTCGCTGTTTGGCCAAAAGGGCAAAAGCGTCAATAAATTCGGGAATTTCAAGTCGTGATGGATAACCAGCACAGCTTATTCGGATGGTTTCAAGGACACCACATGCACGAAGTTGGGCCATAACCATGTTGGCGTCAAACTCCCAAGCACGCTTATTTTCATTTGGCTTGATACAGCGGATATAGTGAGTTTCAGTTGACGAGATTTTCTTCATAAGCTCAATCAAAGACATTCTGAATTCGGCGCCGAGAGTTGGTTTGCGGTGCGAACTGGCCTTTGAAGTTGTGGTCTTCCGGACTAGCATAGGAGTTCCTGTCTTTTTGGAAATGGCGCTGCTAGCAGCCTCTGTAGCCTTTTGTTTCTGGATCTCTTCTTGTTCAGATGCAAATTCAAAGATCTTGTTTAGCAGGTCAGACTTGCTGGCCTTTAGCATATCCTGCACTTCATTTGGGACTGTATCCTTGTTCTTTTCAATGAAGCCATCGACCTTGTATGATACTTTGTGGGCATAATGACAAATTGTGAAAGCACGGTTATCAAATCGAGGCTTTTCAAAGAAATCGCTGGGAGTGATTTTGTCTGGTGTTGTCGGGTTCTTTTCATTAAGACTTTGTTTGGGCTTTGGCTTCTTTTGCCCATTGTCGTTGGGTGCAAGGTTCTGATACAACATGGTTGCGAATTCTTCGTCAGTTCTTTGGCTGCGACATACATCGTCAAGTATGTTGAAAACACCAGGCTTTCCTTCGATGAGTTCGATACAGGGCTGATTATCTTGGAAGTTGACAAATGTCCAGTTTTCTAGTCCTTCCCTTTGGTACTCTTCCTGCTCAAGCTGGAATACATGGCGATTGAAATGTCTCTGGAGCTTCTCGTTGGCATAGTTGATGCAGAATTGCTCGAAAGAGTTGATTTCAAAGTGCTCAAAACCATAAATGTCAAGCACGCCAATGAAAGGAGAATCCTCAGAATGATCAGAGCCAGAATCAAGAGACTCATTCAGTGCATGGACTATCCAGCTAAACAAATGAACATAGATGTACTTGGCAACCGAGTCTCTTACCACTGTGGCCTGATCGGTATTCAAGTTACTGATAATCATATCCTTTCCTGTCTTTGTCTGCTTCTTTGTCATCCATTTTCGGAATTCAGATACATCGACTTGAAGCAGCTCAGCTGCTTTATTAAATGCCACATCGTCTTCATCAACAATTGCACCTGTTCGGTCATTCCCTTTGATTTCGATATTACCCATGTGGAGGAGTGCGGCCAAAAGACCGAAAATGTTGGACTGGGTCTTTTCGTTAATCCCAATAAGCGACATGGCTTCGCAAGTACGTTCGAACTCAGTGGCATCATTTACATCTGGAATTTCACCACACCCATCGCCACCTTGTCTGGTATAATGGAACCCCTTCCAACCATCCTCGAGGCCAAGCCCATTATACTTTGATGATGCACCACCACCACCGGAAGCAGCCATAGCCAACAGCTGATAGAAAATATGGTAGTTGCGCTCAGTCTTTGGCTGGAATACCAGACGAGATCTTTCGAGCAGATATGTACGAATCGAAGCACTGGAAATTGCCATTTTATCATTGAAATGGATCTCGAGGTATTTACCGAAACGTGAAGAGTTGTCATTGCGAGTGGTTTTGGCATTACCAAACGACTCAAGAACAGGATTGGTGGCCATAATCTGCTCTTCGATAGACCGAGCCCTTTCTATACCGCTACCAATACCGCTGCTATTGCTAATACTCATATCGGCCGTGGCGTTGTGGCCAAACCCCGATCCAAACGAATGGCTAGAGCTATCATCATGTGCAGTAGCAAAATATCTCATAATGTATCTTGCGCTCATGGTTTTACCAGCACCAGATTCGCCAGACACAATGATGGTCTGGTTTTTATTATCCCGGACCATGCCCTGATAGGCATCTTCGGCAATAGCAAACAAGTGGGGTTGGAGCTCACCACGAGTTCTCCCAGCATAGGTTTCAAGCTCATGCTGACTATACCGATCAACCCTGGCAAATGGATTGAGGGCCACCAAAACTATGCCCGAGTAAGTGTAGATTTCTTTGTCTCGGTAACGTAACCGCAAATTGTCAAGCACCGCGGGCTCATGAAGGTAACTGAGGTTGATTAGGTCGTCTATTCCATCGGTTGACGGAGGATTGCATAGGGGTGGTAGCTGCTTGGTCTTTGTGTTGTATAGCTCGTTGAATGTTGCTTCGTATATGTATGTGACCTCCTTCTTGTCTTCACCATTGCCACTGTCGATGGCGGAATCGTTATAGTCGGCTATATCTTTGGCTTCGATATTAACTACGCCTGATCCATTTTCTTCCTTTCTTACTGAAACTTGGGTTACTTGGGCACGAATCCAGGCCTTTTCTTTGTCCTCGATGTATACCAGCGTTCCCTATGAAATTGGTGGCAATTGAGCATTAACAATGACTCTGTTTTCCTTTGAACGGTTTAGGACCTGGCGGATCACAATCCACAAACATTCATGCATACAACATAGCAAGGATGATGGAATAAAAGAGAGTATCATACCTTTTTATATGAAGATTCGATTGGAATATCCATATTTGCTTAAAGTGTAATGATGTATAAGAAGGTTGTGAGCTATTGGTACAATATGGATTACTATCTGCGGATAAAGATATGTATGGATTGGGATATAAAAGTAGTGGGTGTGAGATAAGCAATACACAGTTGACAATGGTTTGGGGCTGTCTGATTTGTTACTATAAATAAATGCATGCAGAGCGATTAATGGTTTGTGGGGTAGGGGAGTTAGTTAGCTAGTCATTTATCAAAAAGATATGCGTGTCTGTGGGGAGGGAGGTGAGTTTATTTTTTAAAGTAGGCAGATGGACAACAAAAGTCTAGCCGTGGTAGTAGTAGCAATACGTGTAGCTGCTTAGTCTGTTTATGTGGCAAGCTCTCCACCAAAAGGGAGCAGAACAGACAGAGATACCCTCACACATTCCCAGCAAATCAGAACACACAGCCCATACGTTTTAGCTGGAGCATCGGTGATGATGATTGGCTGGTATCCAGGGGAATATCTTGGTGCCCTTTTAGAGGAGACTACTACTCTGCCATGTGGAGGGGGAGGGGATAGAGAGGGCGATTTTGTGTCTTCTCATATATATACGATAGGCATTCGGCAAATGTGGAATTTCATAAAGTGATGTGAAGGAGTTACTTACATTGCTGTAGTCAATAAAATGGAAATGATAAATATGTGCGAATGCGAGATTACCACCAGGGTATTATAAATGCAATAAGACTATTGCATGTATGTAGGTGTTTGCTTATGTTTAGAAATGCAAGTGGGTTGCTCAATTTAAAGGTAAGGCAAGAAAGAAGTGATATGTGGGCGAGCTATATCTCTGCTGAATGCACAAAGGTAAATAGAAAGAAAGAATTAAGCGGGACAAAGTCGATATCCTGTTCGGAAGGGACTGCTATTAGAGATGTTTTGTGTTTATGATGAGGTTCAGAGAGACCAAAAGACCACCACGACCTCAAACTGGTTCCTCAAAACTGCAGATACACACAAACAATTAAAAATCGCAGGCTGAGATACAAGACTGTGTAATTTGTTCTCTCATTGACTGGAAAGACTGACTCACTGGCCAAACCTCTGTGGATGGCAGTTTCTACTACTGCACAAGCTGAAAGGACACAAAGCACACGCACAATGCAAGATTATGCCTATTTGGGGTATGCAGTAATTGCTGCATTGATTGGCCAACTAAAGATGAACAGCTCCTCTCTCCACACTGCTTTGGGATTATTATTGACATGTGGTGCTCTCTTGCTCTTGGTGAAAGTCATCTTGTTAAAACTGCGTTGATGTCATTGTTGTTTGATACTACTAACTTGAGTAGCGTGTCTGTATATTACTTGGCAAGTCATTATTTCTATCGAATAACAAGAGTAGGATTGGCCTTGATTAGAAACAAGAACAACATCATCGCTATAATTGTCCAATTACTAAAATTCGGGATTTACGACTCTGAATTGACAAACTTCTTAGCAACCGGTACACTTTTACAGTTTTGCGGTCAATTTTTTAAATTTAAAATAGATGTAATTTGTCTAGTAAATAAACATCTCTGACCATCAGTTGATAGATTTGACTTAAAACAAATATCCAATAAAAAGTGGCCACTATAAATGCACTGATTCAAATAAAACCCAAACAAACAGGAATGGGATTTCATGAATTATTTTTAAGGGATGGGTAGTTATTTTTGAAGGGTGAAAGTTTACTAGTAAAACTGGACATCCATTTAGCTGTGATTACCCCTATAAATATTTGCCCTTCAAAAATAATGATCCATATAGAAAGATTCAGCCTCATAAGCAAATATTAGTTGTGGTTATTTACTATATGGGTAATAATTTTTGAAGGGTGAAAGTTTACTAGTACAACTGGACATCCATTTGGCTGTGATTCCCCCTATAAATATTCCCCCTTCAAAAATTATGATCCATGTGGTCCGGCTCCACAAACCTTTAGGCAAAAACGGATGTGGACAGGAGTTGAATGTGAAATAATGCCCTTTTATTGGGACACAATCTGATGTGGACCCTTTTCTGCCTACTTTACATTTGGTCACTAGTAACTTTTTGTCAAATATAACTGTTTTATAACTGCAATTATAAATGAAACAAATCTTATTTCAAACACGAAAAGATCAAGCAAACAAACATTATACACAAAAGACGTACTAAAACATACACATAGTTTCTGACTGCCAATAGGAAGATGGAAGAATGGCAGGGAGAGAGAGGAGTCCACAAAGACTGGCAATATACGAACGAAAGCCCGATATCTTGACCTTGTTGTTTTCGACTTTAACATCATCGCCATGGCTTTTCTTTTTATATCAACCCTGTCAACGAACTTCCCAACATTTCAAGGGTATATATATATATCCCGTTCTTATTAATATTTTCTATACCTATTTACAGGAATCCCGCCATTTGCCCTACCCCTATGTGGCCAGACATTCTCTGGATCGAATTTCTTAGGTAACCCTGACTTAGGTAATCCGGAGACAGTTGTCGTCACAACACACAGAAAAATGGCGGCAAAGATAAGAGCACTTATGGATAGAATTGAGGAAGTCTGGTATTTCATCGTGAGAGGACTGCTGCGAAAAATGTTCTGGTTTAATCCAATATGTGTATAAACGAATCAGACAAGTTGTGTGGGATGTCGTTGATGAAGCGAGCGTGTCGATGTATCAGCTATAAAGAAAGAAGTTTTGGAAAACTTTATACTTTTTCATAAATGTGGCTGGAATCATTCCTCACTATTTATACTCAACTTAACCCCTTATACTTTCTCTATCTCTCTCTTTCTTTCTATACATACAAATGAGGAGGAAATGTTTGCTGCATACCTTTCCTGATGTCTTTTAGAATTAACATCTCATCGGCTACTTTCTTCAATTCTTTTCGTATTGCTACTACTACTACTACTACCTCTAACATTGTTGTATTTAGGATAATGACAGGAAAAGAACAATATGTACTGTCAACAAAAAGCCTTCGTTCCTTTATTTCCACATACACCATCGCTTCGCCATTTCCTTTGACATTGACCGAAGACAGGCTTTCAAAGATCTTTACAAACGAGTCACTCTGGATATTGCGATATTTAGATCAATTTTATAAGCAAAAATCCACACATCATCAAAAAACTGGCAATGGACGCGTGCGTACCCCCATAGCCTGATTATCATGTACTCAAAAGAAACAAAGCGGCATAATTCTTTTAGTAAAACACCTGGTTAGATCACAAAAAGGCACTGTGGGTGGAACGTAAACGATATAATTTGAAAAGACAGATCCTAATTAAACCTCAAAGAAAACAAAGCCAGGCTAATAAAAATACACTTATAAAGCAGATGAGACTTTGAAATGGCGGATAAATAATTCCCACGAAACTTTAGTAAAGGGGTTTGACGGTCTATTTAGTCTGTTAAAATAAAGCTACTATACCATTGCCGATCATCACCATCATCATTGGCATCATCATTGGCAAAATTGATTAGCCCTGTCTCTGTCACGACCAACTTGAAGTCAAATAGAAAAATAGGCAGGTTTTACAAGGCCTTAGACAGAGGACAAAGTCGTGAGCGTCCTCCTTTGGAATTGCATGCAAATTGGCTTGTAACTGGGTCAAAATCTGATGAGAGAGGGTCCACCACTTCTGTCTCTACTATACACACACGTACATGTGTGATCACTAGTGAAATCTTTTCAATTTAATATTATAATACATTTACATTGAATGTACACATTTATTACTCGTTAAAGGAAAAATATATAAAAGAAAGAAAGAAAGGAAGAATAAAAATAGTTTAATAATTAAATATTAGTATTTATGAATTTTTTTACATAAACAAATCAGAAACATTTGGATAGTTGAAAGAAGTCAATAGCAATTCGTTGTCATTATTATTGCCAGTGGTGGTGGTAGTAGTATTTGGGAAAGATGAAGAAAGGGTTGGGGCAAACAACATACCATCATTCAATAATGAAGGGTTTTTAGTATTGGCGTTGGTTGTAGCTGCAAGTAAACCAGAAATACTTTGCTCATCAAATGTAGTAGTAGCAGTAGTAGTAGTAGCAGCTGTTGGGACTGCAAGCTCGTCTGAAGAAGTATTAAGGGCGGTGGTAGGTGGTGGATTGGATGTCATGAATGAATTCATTGAAAAACAACGCTTGGCTTGAATCCCAAATGATTCCAAATTATCACCAACATCAGAAGACTCACTATTATTGTTATTATTTTGAGTAGCAGTGGCGGTGATTGTGGAAGGCATCATGAGAGATTTTATCCAATTTTCGTTTAGACTGATTGACCTTTGCTGTTGCTGTTGATTGATGTTATTGGCAATGTTGGTGGTGGTGGTTTGAAGACCAAGCTTATCAGATTCTCCTCCAACATTATTTCCACTGGATTTTCCAAGAAAAGAGTTTGAATTTTCTGATAAAGATTGTAGCATAGAGGCAAATACGTTGCTATTGTTGCTGTTTGGGTTAACCATATTGAAATGATTCGAAAATCCCATACCTCCAGAAGTACTATTATAATCCATTGGGATTGAAGATTTGCACCAAGTTTGTAATAAATCCATACCATCATCATTGGTGGCATTTCCATTCATGATATCGGCGTTAGAGACTGCTGAAATTTGGGATGGAGATATAGTAGTAGCCGTAGCACCAGTGGTGGTAGTGGGATTGACTGATTTGCTGGTAAAGTTTGGAGTCGTTATGTCGGGGAATTCACCAAAACTAGAAGTCCCAAGTGCTTTGGCGGAACTTGGTTTGATGTCGGTTTGCAAAGACATCATCGCCGTTGCCATGTTGGTGGGTTTTTGTTGGATATGGTGTGATCCTAGAAGGTCATTCAAACTGACAGTACGTTTGAGGTTATAGTCTAGTGAAGATGGAACGGTGAGGTGAGAAAGTCTGGTGCCATTTGCAAACGTGTCCTTCCAAAGTCGGCCGACAACATCGAGAGTTTTGGAAGATAGGACCAAGATGTCGTTATCTGTAGGCTGGATGATGGAGCATACGTCCAGAGAAGATGACAATACTTTCATGTTGACAGGGCCATTGATATTGGGAATGCAGGTAGATGCAAATGAACCACGCGAAATAAAGACCATATCACTCTTGAGACAATAAGCACTACCATCACTATTATCATTCGATACAGATGTTGTTGTTGTTGCTGCTGCTGCTGTTCTGTCATGGACCAGAAGCCAGTCATCTTTCCAATTTTGGATCCACTGCTCATTACCAAATTGGCTGCTGTCGTTGGCAGCAGCTTCAACGTTCTGAGATGACCTCTTGCGCTTATTGCTTCCGCCGGCACTGGCACTAACAGCAACAGACTTGGCCGAAACACCAGGCAATTTGTAGAGGTGATGATCAGAAGGATTGCTAATCATTATCACTAGCGCACAAGTTCCGTTATCCATTCCGACGATACCAAGTGACATGACCAAAGCTTCAGGTACCTTGTTGATCTTGTACAATTCAGTAAGCAGCTGGCCAATCTGTTCGGTCAATGAAATGTTGGCGAATCGAGCAATTGATTCCTTTTGGCCAGTAGTACCACCGGTCAATTCCGAAAGAACAGAGGCCTGGTCAATTACACCTGGATTCATCCACAAGTATAAAGAACTGATCAAAGAATCCATGAATCCAGCTCCAGTACTACCAATGGAATTGGTGTTGCTGATGATGGAGGATTCGCTAGAGCACTTTGCTACCACCGCCAAGTCATTGATGGCCAGACTGATATCAGCCGTCGCGGATTTGCTGTTACTTACAAACACACAAGCGCCGGCAAACATGCGCTGAGGCTTAGCAGCCAAAGACGACATTTTTTCGACAAATGTGTTGGCATTTGTAGCGGCTTTTGAAAGACTGGATGCAAATGATTCAGAAGGAGCCATCATACCCATCCCCATTGTCATATCTGTAGCTGCAGCTGTGGATAGTGGCTGGTATGATAAGGGGGGATATTGGCCATAAAGCTGGGGATTGCTCATCATTGCAGTTGCGACTGCTGATGCAGAAAACATCATCCCATTATTGCTGTTTGAATTTCCTTGTTCATCATAGTAGACAGGGAATCCATCGGCAGTATAGGCCATTCCAGGGTGAGATTTAGTAGGCAACCAGCCGCCGCCGTTGCTGCTGCTGGTTATGGCAGCAGCAGCACCAAAGTTGGGATTAAAAGAACCATCTGGTATCAAAAGGTTGCCCTGGAATCCCATCAATCCCTCGTTGTTGATGTCAGCAGTAGCAGCAGCAGCAACGGTGGCGGTATTGCCATTAGCCCTTTTAACGCCACTCCCGCCGTTGCCATTACTATTGGACAAAGACCCATTATGAGTCGAGCGTTTAGGTTTAAGCGACGAAGTATATTGCAGATATGCGGGGCCCATGATATCAGACTCCAATAATTCTGCTGCAGTAGTAGGAACATAGTATGGCCGACAAGGGTCAATCAAGTTGATGGAATTAATAGTGGGGCTGGAAAACCTTGCTGTGGAGTAGATCCAGGTTTGGACCTCGATTCTTTTTTGGGCTAACCAATCTTTAACTATTTTACCTTGGCCCATTACATAGAATTGAGCCAGGATGAATCTGGCGCCCAACAATTCGCGATGGTGTAGCTCAACCAAAACCTTTTCGTCCTTTCCTGCCCTTTTGCGACTGCTACTGCTGTTGGAGGTGAAGGAGGAATTTTGCTGAATAAAGGTAGACGTATGCGAGTCCAAGCCGACGGTTAATCTACTCTTTTTATTTTTACTACCACTTTTGGATGAAGATCTGGATTTCTCCCCTGATGCCGACTGTGTTTCCTGGTATTGCTCCAATAGCTCGACAATAATATCATAGTCATGGCCAACTTCCGAATTAAACAGTGATGCACGGAGGTCGCGCTGTTTGCCATTCAAGTTGGCCAGACGGCGTTTGGTCAATTCGAAATCTAGGCCGCATGATTGGCTAAGCTTGAACAGGTCTTCGTCAGAGTAGGCGTCTTCGGGATATTGGTCATAAAAGAATTGTAAAGTGACAAGCTGTTGGTGAGCGTTTAGTGTTATACGGCGAGGAGTGACTTTATTGCTGTTGCTATTTGAGAAAGAAGATGCAGCATTGGCGTCAGTAGCGGGATCTTGTTGGGATGATGATTCTGGGGTAGATTGGGTGGCGGATGTGGTGGTGGCTGTTTGTTTTAGTTTATGGGCGTTGTTATTGATATCTTCTATGGTCTGTGGCATGTTGAGATCGTTGCTTTGTGAGAAAGAGCCGCAATTAGCAGCAACTAGCTGGTTGGTCATATATGCGGCTGAAGAAGGTGCTGTGTCGAGGCCAAAATTGAAGTTGGTGAAATCAAATGGCAAATAGCTGTTGGAATCGAATCCAGCTGCTCCTGACATGCTATCATTGTATTGTTGTTGTTGTTGTTGTTGTTGTTGCTGGAATTGGTCAAAGTTGGGAAAGCCGTTACTATTCATTTTGTGGAAATATCGCTGTTGTGACTCTTTTTTTCCTCTTTTTAGGAGCAGTGATTATAATATCTTTAGTGCAGATGTCGTGAATAAGGGATTGGGAACCAAGATAATATAATTCAGATTAATGGGGGCGAGTATGATTATTTCTAAAATTAGGTGATGAGAATAATACAATAAAGCTAGTGATAATGATGATGGTGGTGGTGGTGGTAATAAGGCACAACTTGACAATAAAGAAACTAGCTTGGAGAAAAAAGAGAGAGGGTTTAAAGAAAATGCAAGATACAAGTCTAGCACTCTTTCTACCATTTTATAAAAACCACAACTCCCATTGTGTGACCAAGCCAAGTTGTGGCTGTAGTAAACGGACGTGGCCATAGATTTGACACGGACAAATCTTTGAATCCGAGTTATATGCAAAAGGCAGATAACTATTGATTTCCTAATGTGTTCGTTATGAAAGCAGCACTGATTTATAAATCTCATCTTTATGTGACACCTCGGTGTATTGAATATTTAAATCATAGCCTTAGTATGGCAGTTTTACAAAGAGTCGAGGAGTATATCAAGATTA
This sequence comes from Mycoemilia scoparia, assembly GCA_027575805.1. Taxonomy (NCBI): domain Eukaryota; kingdom Fungi; phylum Kickxellomycota; class Kickxellomycetes; order Kickxellales; family Kickxellaceae; genus Mycoemilia; species Mycoemilia scoparia. The sequence goes on along the minus strand of JANBPU010000126.1, from coordinate 8,020 downwards.
CCATGTTGGTTTCTTTATGGTGGGGCTGTTGAAAAGGAAATGCTTTCATGGATCTGTCTTTATACAAAGAAACATCTTGATGTAAACGCCTTCTTTGCAAAGTTAGTCTTGGTTCTATCTTGCATCTCACCTGTGTCACCAATGGCTATGATGAAGACTAAAAAGCTTTAGTCAATCAGGGTGTGCCTGCGTGTTTAGTCACATATACTCAAATTTGGCCTTGAAAGATTGGCTTTAGAGAGAGTGTGTATGTGTAGGCATGTGCTGTTTGGGATAATAGCTAAATCATGCATGTGTTGCCATTGATAATTTGTTTAAGCTTACTTTATGTATCTAGGCCTGGGGATAGAAAAGAAGGTAGATTTACAATGCATGTACCAAGATCAATAGTTGACTAACCTTTCTTCTTCTATGAGTAGGCAAATTGGGCTCTGTGGAAATTAGTGGTGGTGGGTTGAACTTGATAACGCTTTTTTGCTAAAACAGAACAGGGTTCACACTTGTAAGGTTTATTTAGAGATATCAAAGGCCATTGTCATTAAATATTGAGATATAGAGAAAAGCAAAAGCAAAAAAATAGCCTAAAAGTGAGAATATCATTATAGTTGTCATGAGATCATTAAAAAAGGTGTTAATATAACATTAAAAAGGGAAGCGTACACACAATTATCTTGAGCATACTATGGCTTGGTAATGCGGAGCGGATGGGCCTCCGTATTAAACACGTATTCATCCAAAGAAATATAATCCTTTGGACTAAACAGCAAATAAAGATATTTCATAGTCTCAGCTAAGAAGAAGCTGGGCATTTGATCGACCTGCCCAGTGCGCCTATCCGAATTATTAACATCGCTGTATGAAGCATAACCTGCTCTGGTTTTTGAAAAATGCTCAAAAGCTTGGAACATATCCCACCCCCATTCCTGGTAAATAGGGTCTCCTGTGACTCTATAAAGCACCATCAGACTTTCAATAATTTCTGGCCTGAGTTCATTTGATGGAGAAGTGACAAAATAATCCGATGATCTATCGTGAACCGGATTCTTCGAATCACGGGTGAATCCTAGTCTGGATAAAAGTCCAGGTGTCATTTGGTGTCTTTGTTCGTCGGTCGATGGGAATAGAATACCATCTGGGGCCAGCCCTGTAGCTGTTCTTTTGCCCATTTCGTAGCAGGTTCTCATTAGGGACTTTGCGAGTTCCAAGTCTTGGGGCCGGTTGAGTTCTTTTGCGCCCAGAGCGAAGAGACCGGGTGCAAAGCATGTCAAATGCTGGAATGAGCCGGTGAATTGTGTAGTCGAATTGTTGGAGACCCTGAGAACACCAATGTATGAGAGCGAATCTCTTCCTAGAGACTTCTTTACCAAATGTTTCTTGACAGCCTCAACGGTTTGGATATACATATCGCGGTAGCGGGGTTCTGTTTTGCCGGTTAGTAGGTAGTGCTTTAGGAGATATTCGTAGTAACTATCACCCATAGCGCCAAACGAGAATGGACCTGGAAAACACAGAGATGTTTTAGTTTGATAGTTCCTATCATTGTATTGTATAGTGTAGTGTAGTTTAAAATGTGTATTTATTATATTAGCTGTGCTCTTACCATATGCAACACCATTACGTATATCGATATTAATAGGAATTAGTCCAGGAATCGGAGTCCTGGCTTCAGACACGATATCGAATGCTCTCTGAGCCTTTTGGTTATAGACTGGATTTTTGGTCCAGTCCGATAGCTTTTTATATTCCAATTGACAAGAACCGACATCGGCAAGGCTGGTTTTATACGAACTAGATGACACCTTATATGGCCCAGCTGCATTCACATCAATTGTTCTAGCTGGTAAGTGGGATGGAGTATTGAAAGCAGTCATCAGAACATCCCCCAGTTCTTGGGCCTTTTTAAGAAATGCTTCGTCACCAGAAAGTTCGTAGGTACTGATAAGACCACCAACTGCTCTGATGGTCGATTCAAAGAAAGAGGCTTCGAAGTCGGGATCCTATGTATGAATTACAATATTAAAAGGGGTTTGCTTTTAATAATGCACCACTGTAATAGTTGAACTTATGTTGATTGCAGCTACTATAAACTTACGGTTCTGGTGAAGTCGACGTTGAGGACAGTCTCTCTGGCCTTATTAAATTCTTCTTTGAGGCCCATGATGTGGAGAGTATCAATAGCATCGACTGCCGTCATCTTCCAGCCTCCCCATGAATTATCGCCTCTTCCTGATACAGGCAAAAGCTCATCAGCATCTGCGGCATACCTTTGGTAACCGTTCCATGCATGTATCATTGCATTACGAACGGCATCTCTTCTTGGATCACCACCGGTGGATTGAGAAAAGATGCCCTGAGTCAGTAAAAGAATAGTAGCAAACCCAAAACTATAAAGCTTCATTATATATAGCTGTAGCTGCGGGTGTAGATTTAGGGATAATGCGGGAGAAAAAAGGAAAGTATGGAATAGGATAGGATAGGAGGTAAAATTCAAATCTTAGAATAGGAAATTTATATTTTATATGAAGGTTGGCAAAATAGGTGTTTAGAGAGATAGATAGGACACAATGTTGGTTTGATGGGATTCTGTTCTAGAGCGGGCTACACTGGCCGCTTCTTAGCTTAAATATATATCAGTTGGTAGAGGAAATGAAATTTAAGTCTCTAGTGATACTAATAATATGCCACTACTACTAAACACACACTCCTTTAACCATTTCAGGACCGAGATGTTGCTCATTTACGCAGAGCGTGTTGTTTTGTCTGCATTGTGTGAGTGTGTTAATGAATGTCCCAAAGAGGGCCGATATTGCACTTTTTTATGATTGTAACAGAGCCAAGTGCATATCAGCGTATATGTACCTAACCAGGTTTTGTTTGGGATTCCAAATAAACAACCAAACAAACATATCGGGAGCAGCAAAGTCCCTTTGAATCAGTCAGCCACATTTTCACTCATTTGGTGGGTGGCTTTTTATTTTATGAATTGAAAGTAAATCTTCTTGAAATCGAGATCAAGGTGCATACATAGTAATTGGCTTAATTTCATGGTTTTAATAACAGTGATTTCGTGTCACTTGCTATACACACTGACTAACCAAATAACCTGTTGCCGTTCGGTGTATAGAAGAGGGCAGTAGTTGCTGGGCATAGATAATTCCGAACCATGCTCTTTGTATTAGAAATAAATATATGTATATCTATAAGAGATGCGTGATGGTCTACTTTAGGTCATGTATGGCCCGGGCCTTTATTTTTTCATTTTTTCACTATTTTAAAGGAAATCCCATCTTGTCCAGCTCTGAATCAAACAGATGTGTGTGAGTGTGACCACAAGGATTTATTTACCAGTTACTTATTTTTGACATTGAGCCCCGATTGTTTCTTATCCTGAGAATGCTTTTAAGGGCTTGGCAGACTATCAACGCCACCATACATTATTATTGCATGTTTGTTTGAGAATGGGAGATAAAACCTGGCTATCAAAAACAAATTCTAAGCAATGCCCAGCACACTTTTCTTGTTTATTTGGTATTTAGGTGTGTATGTATATCAAATCAATCTTGAACCCAAAACTCCAAAAGAACAAAGCCTATTCCCGCAAAATAAACTCATGGGGCCACAGGAACAAATAGCTATAATATTCCAATGCCATACAAGTCCGTCTAACACCAATATAGCAATAGATGTATGATTTCGTCATTTTGGGATTGGTATAGCTTGCCAACTGTTTTGCAAAGATGTAGCAGCTGTCGTTTATTCTTCATCATGGAGTGGCTTTGTCTATTATAATGACGCACCCATTTGCTCTAACCTTGCTAAAGCCCAATACAGGGTTTATTTTATAAATATCAGTGATACCAAAAATCAAAAACCCAATTTCCATTATAATCAAATTGCACTCCATGAAAGACAAGGTTTATCATGTGGGTAGTTATTTTTGAAGGGGGAATGTTTATTAGTAAAACTGGACATCCATTTGGCTGTGATTTCCCATATTGTAAAAGAAAAAACAATGAATCTTATATGTTGGAATGTTTCACTGATTATTGAAAATATGTTAGGCGGAAATGGGCGCTCAGATAGATTGGAAAATTTAACCAGAGTTTATTAAATACTATTTTATTTGCCAGATGTATCCAAGAATCGTAGAAATTAACACTATAGGAATTAAAAGATCAGGTGGTTTTATAATAAATGATTTAAAGTGGGAAGATGGCGGGAAGGGTCATAAATCAACTAAATTAAAAAACCGTACCCAGCACACAATAACCATAGTAGGACTTTTTATTATCTCATGGTATTTATAAAAATTATTTAAGGGTGACAAATTTCTGCATAATTTTAAATATGAATATCCAACTAAAGAGGTTTTAAAGTTGATATGATGGTGGTCTGAGACCGCATGCTATTGGCACAGTTTATTCAGCATGGGATTGACCAATATGCAATAAAAGAAACTTTAAGCCGTTGTTTACCATCATTAAAATACTCAATGATGCTATAATCTGTCTGTTTAATCGTGGCATTGACAATAGAAGGGCCCTAGAAATATTACTATATAACCCAGCAATAAAAGTTTTTCTTGTTGTTTAGCCACTTTTATATCAATATCAACAATAACGATACTGAAGGAATAATGAAAAGTAGGTAAAGGACCTACCTCCTCGACTTATAAACAACACGCCTTCAATTATGTTTGTTTATCTCCCAATGGTCTTGTTCGCATATGTTTATTTTTATTGTCAATGTGCGATAGTAATGGTAGAAATAAATTCTCTAGTATTTCAATTGTGCTTCAAGAATACGACTATTTTTCAATACTGCCATGCCAATTAATACGCAAGTGAATGAGTGGGTGAGTAAGCTGGTCAGTCAGTCAGTCAGTCAGTTGATGGGTGAGAATTGAGGGCAGCCTCTTTTGTTTACATTATCTCCCACACTCTAACTCATCCCTCTACAAAGAACCTCTCTACTCTTTTCTTCTCTTACCTCATTCTCACACATTCTTTAGCCCTCAACACCTCGCTTGTTGGGCCTTCTCTACTATTGTTTTCTCAATTTACCACATTTTCACCACACCATTTTAATATAATCCCCATCTATTTACATTTGTTTCCTGAAATCAAAGCTCATCGCCCCCCACATAAACAACAAGTATGTCAGAATCCCGTCAAGAACTTTTGGCCTGGGTTAACCAGCTATGCCAAACAAACTACACAAAAATCGAGCACCTAGGTACCGGCGCCGCATACTGCCAAATCCTCGACTCAATCTATTACGACGTCCCCTTAAGCCGCGTAAAATTCAGTGCCAAGAACGATTATGAATACATAAACAATTTGAAGGTCTTGCAAAACGTGTTCAAGAAACATAAAATCGATAAGCCTGTGCTAGCAGAGAATTTAAAAAGACTAAAGTTCCAGGACAATTTCGAATTTTTGCAGTGGTTGAAGAGATATTGGGATGCTTATAATCCCAATACTCCATATGATGCGCTGGGAAGAAGACGGGGTCAGCATGTTGAGGGGCCAGTAGGGGGAGGAGGGGTTAGGCCGGGTAGCTCGGCTAGTTCGGCAGGAAGGACTGGGAGTCGGTCTGGGTACCGGACTCCTGGTACTTTAGGTGCTAGTAGGGCACCACCAGTGGTTGGGGCCAGGGGCGTTGGTGCAGCAGCCAGGGGACGCGGTGGAGTAGTAGGAGGAATTGGAGCTCGTGGTGGTATGGGAGCTGCAGCAGCAGGTGGTAGAATTGGTGGAGCAGGAGGTACTGGTGCAAATTCTGCTCTAGTTCAAGATCTTACAAATCAGCTTAATGATGCCAAAGTACTGTTGGACACCGCTGAGAAGGAACGTGATTTCTACTTTAGCAAGTTGCGTGAAATTGAGATCATGACACAACAGATTGAAACTGAAGAAGGATCCCAAATAGATGAACTGATTAAACAGATTCAGGAGGTTCTTTATAATACTGAAGAGTCTGTTATTCCTGAAGAAAATGGTCAACATCATGAATATGAAGAACAGCTTTTGGCTGATCAGGCTGGTCAATTGCATATCGATGATAATGATGAAACGTTCTAATTATCATTTCAACAGTTCCACCCCATATTACTACAGCCATTGAGCCATTATATTTACTTACAATGTTTATCAGAGTGTCTTTTTTGTTATTATTGTTCCAAAGTTTATATCTATCGATTAAACCCCTTTTACACATGTTACCATGGTATGTGCATTCATCATTCCGAACTTTTTGAAATTGTGCATATGGCTCATAATTTTTGAAGGGTGAATGTTTGATAATCAACTGTGACTACACCTATAATTGTTGGCCATCAAATGGTACCCTTCAAATATTATCGTTCATATTCTGAAATTAGTTGCATCAACATAAACAGTTGTTGTATCTGGACAATATAAGTAGTAGGAGTATACTTTATGTAGTTGATTTTATTTATCAAGACTTCAGATAATTTAGTGAGTTATCTGTCTATGTGTCTATTTCCATATTTTATATGCAACTCCTGGGGTTCCATTTTGCCTATAGCTCTATGAATTATGAATTAAAATCGTAATTCCTGCTACACATGCTTGGCAGTAGGGATAAGAATGTTGGCAAAAATTAGTGTCGAATCACTGACAAAGCCAAGCTCTCCATCAACAACATTTCCAGAATAATAATAATAATAGTGACAAAAGATGGTAAATATATTCCATTTATTTTACAAATAAAATAGCCTATTCTGTTAACTCTCCAAATTTTTATAATTGATGGTAAATGGCTCATGTGTGTATTGACCAACTAAACCAAGGGTTGTTTTCCTTTATTGCCTTTATTACCACCTTTGCTCTTTGCCTTTTTCTTACTCTTTTTGCTTTCCTTGGCACCTGGTCCACCTGTTGCGGGTTTAGCCGATGATTCTCTAGAAGTTGTATTACTACCACCAGCAATTGCACCCAGAGGTCCAGCAGCAGAACCTGGCGGTGGATTACTGGGATCATATCCAAGAACATCCTCAAGTGTAGGTTCCTTTTCTCTTTCAATATCAACAGATGGAAGAATCTGGCCAACCTTTTGCATCAAAACTTTGCGAGATGGTATATCTGGCCTAACTGGATGCTTGTTGTCATCGTTCAGTCGAACCCGAACTCTTCCTTGATTGAAAAAGTCTCTGGGATGAGTTTTGTGTGGCTATATGAAACAGAGTTGTATGTATTAGAGATATTGGTTTTTGTTTTGTTAAGCAAATAGGGTTTTCTGTGAACATATATATTTGTGAGGGGAACTTACTTCATAGCATACAGAACATCCAACACGTCTTACAGCTTCAGCCAGCTGTTTAACATGGGGATTGTCAACACACAGGGATTTTGGTAGCTTGCGTCCCTTTTGGAGAGATCTTGATTTATCAAAATATATGGGGTATAAGCAAATCCAGTCTCGGAACTGTTCATCGTTTTCAGCTAGCTTGACATCCTCGAATTGCTTGCTAAGATTGTTGAGAAATTGTGATTTGGCTTGTGCATCTATTTGTGGCATTCCTGGAAATGAATCTGAGCCACCAGTTGTGGTTGACTCTGGAAGTGGAAAGTCCATATCATCAATATCCATCTTGGTCTGTATGTGTGCTTGCTTAAATGGTTGTTGAATTAGTGCCGATTTGTATGTATGTGTGTATTAAATATCTATACGTTGGATTTTACATGGTAAGTTACACACAAAAAGAACAATGTCTTGGTTACAAGCTACTTATTATGGGAGATTCCAAAAATCAGTGATTTGGATCATAATTTTTGAAGGGTATTATTTGGTGGCCAAAAGTTAAAGGGGAAACTACAGCCAAATGTGTGATCACAGTCTATTATCAAATTAGTCACCATTAAAAAAAACTACCCATATGAGTTGTACATTGTAGGGAGTTGAAATACCATAATGATAGAGAATATATGGCCACTTTTCATTTTTTGGCAGACCAAATTAGTATGGGTGTGGTCCCTATAGAATTTACCCATAATTTTTA